>PVLC010047110.1:0-11207 GCA_004027655.1 Graphiurus murinus
AGGATCTAAATAGACACTTCACAAAAGAAGAAATACAAATGGCCAATAAATGTATGAGGAAATGTTCCACATCATTGGCAATCAGGGAGATGCAAATCAAAACTACCCTGAGATTTCACCTAACTCCAGTCAGAATGGCAATCATAAAAAACATGAACAACAACACCTGCTGGCGAGGGTGTGGAGAAGTGGGAACTCTTCTAGTTTTCTAAAATGAACAGTAAATTATTATCTGTATTTACCCTACTGTGCAATAGCACACTGGACCTCCTGACTTAGTACCCACTGATCACCCTCCCCCACCTCCCTCCACCCCCACACCCGGGCCACTAATGACCACCATTCTATTCTCAACTTCAATGAAATCAACTTTTAAAAATTCTATAAGCCAGGCGTGGTGATGCAGACAAGAGGATTATAGACTTGAGGGCAGCCTCGATCAGCAACTTAGCAAGACCTGTTCCCAAACAAAAAATAAAAAGGGTTGGAGGTGTAGCTTAGAGGTAGAATATCCCTGGGCTCAATCCCCAGTGCCACAAATAAATTAAGTAAGTAAGTAAGTAAATAAATAAATAAATAAATAAATAAATAAATAAATAAATAACTCATCTGAGTGTGATTATGCAGTGCTTGTCTTTCTGTGCCCGGTTTATTTCACTTAACATAATCACCTCCATTTCCATACGTGTTGTTGTGAAAGATAGGATTTCAGCCTTTTTTGCAGTCAATAGTCTTTTTCTTTTTTTTTTTTTGCTGTACTGGGGATTGAATTCAGGGGCATTCTACCTCCGAGCTATACCCCCAGCCCTATTTTGTATTCTTTATTTTGAAACCGAGTCTCACTAAGTTGCGGAGTGCCTCACTAGGTAGCTGAGGCTGGCCTCGAACCCGGATCCTCTGGTCTCAGCCTCCCGAATGCTGGGATTACAAGCGTGCGCTACCACAATAGTCTTTTTCTTTTCTTTAATTTTTTTTTTTCTGCAACATTGGGGATCGAACCCAGAGCCTTACACTTAATTAGGCTAGCATGCTACCACTGAGCCACATTCCCCAGCCCTTTTTTATTTTTATTTTGAGATAGGGCCTCAAGAGGATCTCGAACTTCTGATCCTCCTGCCTCAGCCTCCCCCTGCCACCCTGTAGCTGGGATTATAGGCATGTGCCAACATGCCTGGCTCAATAAGCGTGTGTGTGTGTGTGTGTGTGTGTGTGTGTGTGTGTGTGTGTGTGTGTTACTGGGGATTGAACCCAGGGGCATTTTACCTCTGATCTTCATGCCCAGCACTACTTTTTATTTTTATTTTGAAACAAGGTCTCACTAGGTTGATGAGCGTCTCGCTACTTGCTGAGGCTGTCCTCAAACCTGCAATTCCCCTGTCTCAGCCTCCCAAGTACTAGGATTAAAGGTGTGCACCACCATACCCAGCTCAATAAGCATTTATTAAGCATTTACTCTATGCTTGAGATTGTGTGAGGTGCTGTAAAAGCTGCCGAAGCTGAAGAACAGTTCCTTTCCCTGAGGAGCTTCAAGCCTTCTTGGTAACTAGATCTTATGCTAAAAAATAACTGGAAGTGACAGCCTAGAAGGGTGTATGACTGAGCTACTAAGTTGGTGCCTGGAGACAGTGGTGTTCCTGTACAGTGGGCCCTGTGAAGCCGCAGCAAGAAAACCACAAGGTCAAGAAGACAAGGGGAGAAAAAATAGCTTGAAAGGAGAAAAAATAGGGAGCTGAATGTGATGACCCATGCCTGTAATCCCAGTACTTGGGAGACTGAGACAGGGGGATCTCAGATTTGCAGCTAGCCTTGGCAATTTAGCGAAACTGTTTCAAAATAAAAAATAAAAAGGAGCCGGGCGCGGTGGCGCATGCTTGTAATCCCAGCATTTGGGAGGCTGAGACCAGAGGATCCAAGTTCTCGGCCAGCCTCAGCTACCTAGTGAGGCACTCCGCAATTTAGTGAGACCTGGTTTCAAAATAAAGAATAAAAAATAGGGCTGGGGGTGTAGCTCGGAGGTAGAATGCCCCTGAGTTCAATCCCCAGTACCACAAAAAATAAATAAACAAACAAACAAACAAACAAATAAAAAGGGCTATGAGTGTAGCTCAGGGGTAGAATGTTCCTAGATTCAATCACCAGTACAGATAGAAAGGAAGGAAGGAAGGAGGAAGGGAGGGTGGGGGAGGGGAGGGGATTGTTAGGGTGGGGAGAGGAGGGAATTAGACAAACTGGGGCTGGTAAATTAGGTAACAGGTTACAGAGGGATTTGTCCTTTCTTTTTTTCCTAGAGGCTTATTCTTTGTAAAACACTTTTATGTATATTCATCTCATTTTAGCCTTAACACTATCCAGCCAGGGAGGCAAGGTAAGGAACAAAAAGTAGGAAAGGACTGAGAGAGATTTATGATGTAGGACTTTATGACCAATTAATCTTCTGGTTAAGGGTGATGCTCTGGCTTATCCACTTCATCATTAAATCACTTGCACAACAAAGACTTGTGGAGGGTCTGTTATGGGTCCTGACTGTGCCCTGGTCCTCAGCTTCCCGATTTCTGCCTGCAGCTACCAGACAGACATCAAGGCCTGGGCAGGAGGTGGTGGAAGAAGAGTCTGTGGTCCAGGTGGTTGATTGTTCAGGTTTCAGGCGGCTCGATTTCCACCCTGGGGATTCCGGATGCCTGTGGGACCAGGTGACATTGACAAGTGGGCAATTGTACAGAAAAGTTTGAGGTTCTGAGGACAGAAGTCTGAGATGTAAAGTAGACCATTATTAGCCTCGAGGTGAAAGTTAAAACTGAGAGTGGATTAGGTGACCTCCAGAGATCTTGGTTAAAATATTTAACAATTCAGAACATTAGTTTCTTTCTGTGCAGAATGAAGAAGACACTATCTGCATCTCAGGGTTATCTTAGAGCCAATGACTGTGAATGGGATTCGAACACAGCCCTGCATTACACATTCTGCAGGTGTGTGCTTAAACACCGTAGTGTCTGCGTATGTCTTGCCCATCAGCTTAGCAAATTCCTCAAAGAAGACCAAAGTTTTGTGCTCGTATTCCTCTATTATCTCATTATCTTCATGTTCCCAGGCAAAATTCAAGAGTTCAACAGGAATAGGTCTTGATATCAGGGCACTGAATAGAAAATAAGAAGACTGGATTAATTCATAAATATATTTCAGGTGTGAAAGGCATATCAGATCAGGAATGGGGCAGAAAGATGATTATGCAGGGTAGAATGGTGGAGCCATTGTTGAGCTTGATTCCTAAAAACATAACTAATGAGTGATTAAGGGTTCATGTGAAAGTGTATTTGCACATATTCTGACCATTGAAAAGTAAAAGGGAGGGGAAATTTAGAGAAATATGACAGAAAAAATGTTCAGTTTATGATTAGGAAACCCCCTGATTGTCAAAATGAAAGATGGTGGGGAGGGGGAGCAAGGATACTTTTAGAAAACTATTCAAAGCAAAATTGGAGGAGACTAAATTTAGAAGCACTGTCTTAATGAAGTACAAGGGTAAAACCAGTGGCAAAAAGGTATTTTCAAAGTCTGCTTTTCTGTCATCTTCTGTAATCTTTATAAGATTATGGTATAAAAATGACTTTCATATTTTTTTTGTTGTTATTTTTTGTTTTTTGGTACTGGAAATTGAGACCAGGGGCATTCTACCTCAGAACTACACCCCACAGCCATTTTTATTTTTTATTTTCAAATAGGATCTCGCTAAGTTCCTGAGGCTGGCCTCGAACCTGCAACCCTCCTGACTTGGCCTCCCAAATACTGGATTTACAGGTATGCACTATCACACCTGGCTTAATCTTTATTTTTGGATGAGGTTATTATAACTAACTCCATGGATTAGAACCTGACAAGGAAGATGTTTACATTCTACTTTGTGTGTGTGTGTGTGTGTGTGTGTGTGTGTGTGTGTGTGTGTGTGTGTGTGCGGGTGCGCGCGCGCACGCGCACCCCTAGGGATTGAACCCAGAGGCATTTTACCTCCAAGCTATACCCCCAGCCCGATTTTATTTTTATTTTGAAACAGGGTCTCCTTGGGTTGATGAGAGTCTCACTACTTGCTGAGGCTGTCCTTGAACCCTTGTCTCAGCCTCCCAAGTCCTGGGATTATAGGCATGCACCATCATGCCTGGCTTTATACTCTACTTTTAACTATTTCTCTAGTATGATATGAGAGCAATGGGTCAATACCATGGCCAGCCACTCCACTGGGTCTTTCTGGCTTGTGTAAATGGATGACTGGGTACACGGGCACATCTTCTGTGCAAGTAGCCACTCTCTCAGAAGTGAAATGGGAGGAAGGAGAAAGTATCCCAGTACTAGAGATTTGCTTACTCTACTATCAACACAACAAGTTAGGTAGTTTCTCAAATTTTTAATTTTCAAGGTCTCAAAGATTCAAATTCAGTGCCAGTCTTCCTCAGACCACAGGAATAGGTGTGAAGAGTCAGTTCTTTGTGTGTCTCTTCAGTGACAAAGACAAAGGAAAGCAGATACTTTATTCCCTCATTCAGTCATTCGTCAAACATTTATTGAAGTTCTAATATGCACCAGATGTTTTGCTGATTGCTGGATTTGTGGGATGGAGTAACCAGCCTTGTTCTTGTGAATCTTCCAGGCCAGTGGAGAAGACAATACTTGGTTTCATGTGTGGGGTGCCATTTCTGCCACCCAGGCTTAGGGTTAGCACCAAGGTAGGTCACACAGGCAGCGCCCCTGAAGCTGAGTCTAAAGAGATGAGCAGAAAGCACTAAATGGCCAATTATATAGGAATTGAAATCTCAGGCAACTGGGAAAAAACTTGGTAGGGGTGTTGGAAAAGTTCCTCTAATAGTGGGCATGGTTCGCCTATAGTGAGTGGGAAAAAAAAAAAATTAAGTACCAGGGATTGAGTGGTTCTCTACCACTGAGCCACACCCCCAGCTTTTTTTTTTTTTTTTTTTTAAACTGGGTTTCACTGAGTTGCAGAGGCTGGCCTCAAACCTGCGATCCTGTCTCAGCCTCCCAGTACTGGGATTATAAGCATTTGTCACTACACCCAGCTGAATGGCAGAATTTGAGCTGTAGGATTATTCGGGCCAGAAGGGCCTCAGAGATCATTCTAAAGAATTTGGATTCTTCCCTTGAATGTGCTGGGAAGCCCTGAAGAACTGCGGAGACAAGCACCCTACCTTTTGTTCTGGGGGCATCCATTCTCTACAGACTTACTTGAAAGGTGGAGGTGGTTTTGTGCATCTTCGTGTGACCCTTGCTTTCATGCAGACATTTCCTGAGCACCTTCTGAGAGCTAGGGGTGCCAGAGAAATAAGCCCCAGCTCTCTGCCTGAGAGCTTGGTTGGCTGGGAGAGGGTGATCCACAGGCAGCTGCAACCAGAGACGCCAGTCCCGGAGCCTAGAGGAGCCTGACCCAGCAGAGGGCACAGGTCACAGGAGGTTCCCTGCAGAAGGTGAGGCTTTGAGTCCTTAGGCAGAGTGGAGGAGAGCTGGGAGGATGGCCAGGAAGTGGAGTGGGCAGCCCCTGTCAGGTGTTGGAAAAGGGCCCATGAGAGACAAGTTGGCTCTGAGGAGGTGGGGGTGCCCTTGGCCAGGGACACGCGGAACGAAGCTTTGTGTGCCACTGCAGGGCATTAGTGAGGGGGCTATGGTTGTAACTGGTTTACAGTGGAGCTGGTGGTAGATAAGGGTTCAGTAAACATTCCACAGGGGTGTGATCCCCATGGTGACATTCACAACAGCCACATAGAGGAGAGTGGTCCCATGAGCCTATAGTGGGATGAAAAAATTCCCATCACCTAGCATTTTTACGGTACCTTTCCTTTTTTTTTTTTTTTTTCAGTACTGAGGATTGAGCCCAAGGGCATTCTACCTCCGGGCTATACCCCCAGCCCTAGTTTTTATTCTTTATTTTGAAACAGGGTCTCACTAGGTTGCAAAGTGCCTCACTAAGTAGCTGAGGCTGGCCGCGAACCTGTGATCTTCCTGTCTCTGCCTCACAAGTACTGGGATTACTAGCATGAGCCAAATAACTGCCGTTGTTTTACCCTTGCCTACAGTGCAGTACAGTGATGGACTGCATGGATTTGTAGTAGGCAACACCATCCAGGTTTGTGTAAGTGTGGTCTATGGTATTTGCACAAAGACAAAGTCAGCTAGGGGCAGTTCTCAGACCTGTCCAAGCCTTTGGGAGGAGCTCCACTGTATGTCCCCAGCCCCACACTTGGGTAGTTCTGAGGACAGGACCGCCTGTCTCTCAGCCTCAGCCAGTTTCCACGCCACCTATCCCAACACAGGGAGAAGGTGCCCTTCAGTCCCGAAGCCAGAAACACTGTTAGCGTCCACCAAAGACCCCACCAGACCCGATCCAGCCCCGGGGTCTACAGCGGTCACCCTACACTCAAGGCGCAGCCCTGCCAGTCCCAGCCCCAGTGCCTCGGCCCCTCCCCTCATCCAGTCCCCATGCCCTTTGGTCTTCCAGTAGGGTCTGTTTTCTTCCCTCAATTCTGCCTCGTTGCTGCCTCAAGTTCCTACCTGAGGGGACGGGACTGAGAGGACAGAGCTGGGCTCGCCCAGCAATTATTGATAGATACTTCCGGATAATCCTGGAGCCAGGACTAGTCTCATCTGGTGTGGAAGTTGGAGGAGAGTGCATGGGTTTCATGACACTCCCCCTCTCTGCTGTTGCATGGTTGCAATTTTCCATAAGAGTTGAAAAGCAGCCCAGCGTGGTGACACACACCTCTAATCCCAATGCTTGTATCACAGGCCAGCCTCAGCAGTTTAGCTGGGATTACAAGCGTGCATCACCATGCCTGGCTGATACTGGGAATTGAACCCAGGGACATTCTACCTCCGAGCTACACCCCCAGCCATACTTTATTTTTTATTTGGAAACCAGGTCTGGCTAAGTTGCTGAGAACCTCACTAAGTTGCTGAGGCTGGCCACAAACCTGCGATCCTCCTGTCTTAGCCTCCTGAGTACTGGGATCACACCTCCATGTCTGGCTCTCTAATATATTTGTTTGTTTGTTTGAGGGGATAATGGGGGGTGATTGAACTCAAGGGCACTCTATCTCAGAGCTATACTTCTATCCCTATTTTATTTTTTATTTTGAAACGGGATCTTGCTAAGTTGATGAGATCTTTACTACTTGCTAAGGCTGTCCCCAAACCTTCGATCCTCCTGTCTCAGCCTCCCAAGCACTGGGATTACAAGCGTACCACATCCAGCCACAGCCAGTCCTGTGATTATCCCTCTCTCTAAGCTTCTCCTTCCATTCTTCTTTCTCTAAGGCTCCAAATTGTCTTCTGCACAAAGCCCAGACATCTTCAAGGGGAGGTACGATTGCTCCTCATCTTCCAGTCTGTCTCCAGGCTTCCCTCTGCCTGGGCCTTCTGTTTCTCCCTCAGCAGTGCAGGTCTCTCCCGGGGGCTCCCGAGTGCTCCCGAGTGCTCCCGAGGCATCAGTGTGTACAGTGTACAGTACATTCTTATCATTTTCCCTGCTGGAAGTCCTCCTTTACCTTCACAGCTCCTTGTCTAGCACTCAGGAGGTTCCCCAAAGAGGCTGGGGGGATCAGTTCCCCCATCCTGCCGGAAGAGTAGCCTGAAATAAAGATGGATAACATGTTGGGGGGGTGTGCTGGGGATTGAACCCAGGAACCCAGGGGCATTCTACCTCTGAGCTACACCCCCAGCCCGATTTTATTCTTTTTTTTTTTTTTTTTTTTTTTTTTCAGTACTAGGGATTGAACTCAGGGGTGGTCTACCTCCGAGCTACAACCCCAGCCCTATTTTTTATTCTTTATTTTGAAACCGGGTCTCACTAAGTTGTGGAGTGCCTCACTAGGTAGCTGAGGCTGGCCGTGAACCCAGATCCTCTGGTCTCAGCCTCCCAAATGCTGGGATTACAAGCGTGCGCCACCACGCCTGGCTCCGATTTTATTCTTTATTTTGAAACAGTTCTCACTAAATTGCTGAGGCTGGCCATGAACCTGTAATCCTTCCCATCTCTGCCTCCCAAGTACTGGAATTACAAGCTTTTGCCACCACACCCAGCATAAGACGGTTAACTTTAAGGAGCCCTTAGGCTGGAGACAGAAATACCACCTTCCTGATAGAATGATAAAAGAGGAATGTTTTTCTCAAAGATATTGGACTTGATGGGATGTTGTGTTATTTTATTCCTACACTTTTATTGTGTGCCGATTAGGAGTGGCCACAATGCTAAACACTTGGCCTGTTTTACCTCTTTTTTTTTTTTTTTTTTTTTTTTTTTTTTTTTTTTTTTTTTTTTTTTTTTTTTTTTTTTTTTTTTGGTACTGGAGATTGAGCCCAGGGGCATTCTACCTCCAGGCTTCACCCCCAACTCCCCTTCCTTTTTTTTTTTAATTTATTTATTTTTTGGAAAGGGGTTTCTTTCCCTAAGTTGCTAAGGGTCTTGCTAAATTCCTGAGGCTGGCCTGGAACTTGCAATCCTTTTGTCTCAGCCTCCCAAGTACTAAGATTTCAGGAGCCAGGCGTGGTGGCACACCCTTGTAATCCCAGCATTTGGGAGGCTGAGACATGAGGATCCAGGTTCAAGGCCAGCCTCAGCTACCTAGTGAGGTACTCCACAATTTAGTGAGACCCGGTTTCAAAATAAAGAGTAAAAAATAGGGCTGGGGGTATAGTTCGGAGGTAGACTGCCCCTGAGTTCAATCTCCAGTACCACAAAAAAAAAAAAAAAAAAAAGACTTCAGGCACCATGCCCAGCTCCTTAGCCCCCTTCTTTCTTTCTTTCTTTTTTTTTTTTCAGTACTGGGGATTGAACTCAGGTTCATTCTACTTCTGAGCTATACCCCCCAGCCCTATTTTATTCTTTATTTTGAAACAGGTCTCACTGAGTTTTGGAGGGCCTCACTAAGTAGCTGAGGCTGGCCATGAACCCGGACCCTCCTGTCTCAGCCTCCCAAGTACTGGGATTATAAGCATGCACCACCACGCCCTGCTTCTTAGCCCCCCTTTTTCTAAGGAATCTGACAAAGGATATATTCTTTTTTCTTTTAGAAAGCAATCATAAATTTTTCTATACCAATAAGAACAGAATATCATGAAGCTTTACTACTAACTGAAAAATGAAAGTGATATATATATATTTTTTTCACACACACACACATCACACATACACACACAGAGTCTTACCATAATATAAGTGAGTATAATTTGTGTGTGTGGGGGGGGGGTACTTGGAGATTGGACCCAGGAGTACTTTAACACTAAGCTATATTCAGCCCTTTTTTATTTGATATTTTGAGATAGGATCTAGCAAAGTTGTCCAGGCTGGCCTTCAACTTGAATCTTTCTGCCTCAGCCTTCTAAGTAGCTGGAATTACAAGCGAGTGTAACTATGCCCAGCTCTTAGATGAGTGAAATTTTTTATTTAAAAGCTTATATTTAAGCCGGGCATGGTGGCGCACGCTTGTAATCCCAGCATTTGGAAGGCTGAGACCGGAGGATCCAGGTTCGCAGTCAGCCTCAGCTACCTAGTGAGGCACTCCGCAACTTAGTGAGACCCTGTTTCAAAATAAAGAATAAAAAATAGGACTGGGGGGTGTAGCTCAGAGGTGGAATGCCCCTGTGTTCAATCCCCAGTACCGCAAAAAAAAAAAAAAAAAAAAAAAAACCTGTATTTAAGCCGGGCATGGTGGTGCACGCTTGTAATCTCAATTCTCAGGAGAACTGCAGGTTTGAGGACAGCCTCCTCAAGTAATGAGACTCTCATGTTTCAAAATAAAAATAAAATGGGGTTGGGGTTGTAGCTTGGAGGTAGAATGCCCTTGGGTTCAATCTCTAGTGCCACAAACAATAAAAAAATAAATTTTTTTAAACTTATATTTAACCAGGTGCAATGAATGGTGCATGCCTGTAATCCCAGTACTTGGAAGGCTAAGACAAGAGGATCGCAGGTTTAAGGCTAGCCTCAGCAACTTAGTGAGGCCCTCAGAAACTTAGCAAGACTCTGTTTCAAAATAAAAAATATAGAGCCGGGTGTGGTAGTGCACACTTATAATCCTAGTATTTGGGAGGCTGAGACCAGAGGATCCAGGTTTGTGGCCAGCCTCAACTACCTAGTGAGGCACTCTGCAACTTAGTGAGACCCTGTTTCAAAATAAAGAATAAAAAATAGGACTGGGGGTATAGCTCGGAGGTAGAATGCCCCTGAGTTCAATCCCCAGTACCACAAAAAAAAAAAAAAAAAAAAAAAAAAAAAAAAAAAAAAAAATATATATATATATATATATATATATATATATATAAAACCAGGCATGGTGACACACACTTGTAATTCCAGTACTTGGGAAGCTGAGACCAGATCAGGTTTCAAAGACAGCCTCAGCTACTTAGTGAGGCCCTCCGCAGCTTAGTGAGACCCTGTTTCAAAATAAAAATAGGGCTGGGGGTAGATGTTGGAAGCAGGATGCCCCTGGGTTCAATCTCCAGTACCACCAAAAAAAAAATAAAAATAAAAAAAGATAAAATAGGGTTGGGGCTGTAGCTAAGAGGTAGAAAGCACCTGGGTTTGATTCCCGGTGCCACCACCATCAGAAAACAAAACAAAAAAACTATAAAAATCTACTTCCCTATATTATATTGGTTGCACAAACTTGCAAGTATACTAAGAAAATGTTTGTTTTTTTTTGTTTGTTTTTTTTTTTTTTGCGGTACTGGGGATTGAACTCAGGGGCATTCTACCTCCGAGCTATACCCCCAGCCCTATTTTTTATTCTTTATTTTGAAACCGAGTCTCACTAAGTTGCGGAGTGTCTCACTAGGTAGCTGAGGCTGGCCGCGAACCCGGATCCTCTGGTCTCAGCCTCCCGAATGCTGGGATTACAAGCGTGCGCCACCACGCCCGGCTATATACTAAGAAAATGTAATTGCACACTTTTATACAAGGGAATTTGATAGTATGCATCCATATATATACAGTATGCACATTATATGTCAATAAAGCTGTTTTTAAAATCCTATGTAAGGTGAGCCGGGCGTGGTGGCGCAGGTTTGTAATCCCAGCATTCGGGAGGCTGAGACCGGAGGATCCAGGTTTGAGGCCAGCCTCAGCTACCTAGTGAGGCACTCCACAACTTAGTGAGACTCAGTTTCAAAATAAAGAATAAAAAATAGAAGCCGGGCATGGTGGCGCACGC
>PVLC010047111.1:0-11203 GCA_004027655.1 Graphiurus murinus
TCACCTATTTGCAATGTTATTGGATCACTCTGAAGGTTTTGACAAATATCCAAGAATGAATATGTTGAAATCAGTCAAGTTCTGAGTCAATTAAAATGTAGATACCTCCTAGAGATGATGGTTTTGCAACAGCTGTGAACCTTGTTGACACATTTCCTCTATTACTGTGATTTTTTTTTCTTTTCTTTTTTTTTTTTTTTGCGGTACTGGGGATTGAACTCAGGGGCATTCTATCTCCGAGCTAATCCCCCAGCCCTATTTTTTATTCTTTATTTTGAAACCGAGTCTCACTAAGTTGCGGAGTGCCTCACTAGGTAGCTGAGGCTGGCCGAAAACCAGGATCCTCCGGTCTCAGCCTCCCGAATGCTGGGATTACAAGCGTGCACCACCGCAACCCGGCATTATTGTGATTTTGTTTTCAGTTAGAATGGTTATTCTTCAGTTTCTTTCTATGTTATTCATAGATAAGTCAAACTTATTTTTCTATTCCTTTGCAAATTCACGAAGGTGTACCTACTATGCAATTCCATGCATGGTATATTTCCTTCACCCATCAGTCTAGACACCTTTCCATACTTTTGGACATTAGAAGAATCCCTTCTCCTTGAAGCTGGTCCTGGACTTCCTGATGGCCCTTTATTTGCTCTGAGCTCCCTGTATGAATGGGGTGTGTTCATGTGGTGCAATATGCAAACATGAGTCCTTTCCTATCCCTTCCCCCACCTGGTCCGGAGCCCTGAGAGCCGTTACCCTGGCAGACGTGGAGCTCGGGTGAAGTGAGCTGTCCGTCTGCCCCAGGGGAGGAAGCAGCTGCTCTAGCAGTGTACAGGGATTGGGGTCACTGAGCAGGGTGAAGTAAAGTGGCACCACTGAGCTTTCTCAAGTGCTCTGAGAAGATCCACAGCGCCCCCTGGAGGCCTCCTGCTGAGGAAGCAACACCTGGGCAGGGAAGGACACAGGTGAGCTCAGGAGGAAGAGCAGGTGTGAGCTGTTGAGTTTCCTTGTAAAGTTACCACATCGTGAGTGTGGTAGGAATAGGTGGACATGATTTAGTAAATTCAGAGAGAAGCAGAGCTATCACAATTCACTTTCCTTCTCTATAGCAATAAGACAGAGGTTAAAATAACCACCCACAGGGGCTTAGATGATTCATTCATGTCTTCCTGCACTGAGCCTTTCTGGCCACATGAACAGGTTTTTGTTGCACTTCCCCATGGGTTTAGAGCGCTGTGCGAGTGTTACCATTTATATACAGAAAACAGTAGTAATCAGCCTCGTCCTCGGTCCTTGCCCCCGTGATGGTGAGGGCGGCTTTGCCTCCAAGGATGGAGCCAGAGAAGCGATCAGGGACCCCGGAGGGGCGGCTGTTTGTGTTATAGATCAGTGTTTTTGGAGCACGGCCTTGTATCTGCTGGTGCCAGCTTGGGTAGTTTCCTGTAGAGACTGACCCAGAGCCAAGACCACAGGTGAGTGTCACCGTCCCTCCTGGGGACACAGACAGTGAGGGCTCCTGGGTCACCACAGTCTGAGAATTCACCCCTAAAAACAAGAGACAGAGTTATTATAGCAGAGTCACCCTGACACCCTGCTCATGAGAGCTCCCCAAGGACGCAGTGTCCCTTCCCCTGACCTGAGCCATAAGCAAGGAGTCCAAGAAGAACCGCCATCCAGGCCATGGTGGGGACTGTCACAGGGATCGGTGTCCTCAGCTCCTCCACTGGAGTTAGGTGTCTGGGTCCTTTTCATGCCTCCCCAGACCCAGGGGAGGGGAAGGTTCTTCATGCAAATCAGCTTCCTCTCTTTTCCTGCCCCAGTGTTCAGCATGATGTCCACTGGGGAGATCTTGAGAGGCAGATGCTGGGACCTCAGCCCAGCACTGCAGGGGACTGAGACACTGCGGGAGGGCGGTGACGCCTGTCACCTCGTCAGCTCCCCACACACCTGGAAGGCAGGTGAATGTCATCTCTACAAAGCCTGAGGACAGAAGCATGAGAAGAGCGGACCTTCCACCTCCTCCAGGTTCATAGATTCACAGCAAACCACCCACAGTCTTCTGGACAGGTCTTCCCTCCCCATGAACTGAGCTGGTCCTCTTTGGGGGTCACTATCAGGCCCCTCTGCCTCAGTGAAGCCCCTCTATGACGTCACAGAGCTGGGCAGGGGGAGGGGCTCTGCCAGCACTTTCAGAGACATGGGGGTCTCCCCTGACTCAGTCCTGGAAACTGTGCACAGGTGAGTGGGGCCCAGGGCTGGGGGTGCAGACAGAGAGTAGGACCTCCACACTCTGGTGACACCTGCCTCTGCCTAAGAATCTGCCAGTCACATGGGGAACTGCAGAGGTAGAGGAGAAATATATTTCTCCCAACATATAAAATAAGATAATCGGAAAAATGTAGCTCACAATTTGAAATAAAACTAAGAATCTTCTGAACAAGGTAGTGTGAATATCCTGGACTCCTTAAAGCATGATTTCCCTTATCTGTGTCCTCTGGATTGGAAGGATCAGCTGAACTGGGAGATGGGAATATGCGGGAGTTCCAGAGAGAAAACTTCCATTGTGACAAGATTTTTACAAAAGTGCGGGTCATCACTTTGCAAACTAATAAACAATTTGGCATTCATTTATAAATTATTCACGATTTGTTAAAATTTTTATAATTTCCTCCTCAGTCATTTATGTTCAGAGATAAAGATTAATATTAAAGTATCTTATAACCAGTAAACTATATCTGGTAGAGTATGTACACACAGACTTGTTTTCGCAGGTTTGTGACCATAATTCCCCTGGATGAGAGCAGGGCCACAGGGTCAGGAAGGAGCATCACACCGGAGCAGGACAGTCCAAAGGCTGACCCTGGATCTGCTGTCTGCAGGTGACGCCCCAAGCTCGCAGGCTCCTGACCTCTGACCGTCACCATCTTCTCAGCAGCAGCACACAAACCCACTCCTCTTCCCCCTTGAATGTTGGAGTATTGTCTGCTCACAACTTCCTCTTGGTTCCTTGCAAAAAGCCAGTTTCTCCTTCCCCATCTGATGACTCATCTTCTTGTACATTCAGGATCAATCCAAGGAACAGATATTGTAGAAAACCAGGATTCTAAACAACAATACTATTGGTGTTTTGTGTGGGGACTGGCTTGCCAATGGGAAGGTGTTTAGCACATCTCTGTCTTAGAACCATTCAGTTCTGTTAACACTCTCTCCTCAATTTTGACAACAAACACACAAGCCAGACTTGAGTTCTTTCTTGACTTTAGACAGCAACAAATTATTACGTTCAGTGAATTTGCATTCAGTGCTTGATCCCTAGTAAGTTGTTGAATAACTTTCCCATGGTTGTTGTTTCTCTTAACATTCTTGTTTTGAGTCTCAACTCATATGTAATTTCAAGACATTTACTAGAAAATATTCTGTCTATTGGAAAAAGGCGTTCCTTTGATATTGAAAAAATAGGTTGTTTTGTAAGCATCAAAGGTTCCGCTTAAACAATAGGAACTCAAGCATGAATAAAAGAGAGAATTGGGAAAGGATGAGCGAAGTATGCAAAATTCCAAATAACAGCTTTTACAACTTGGTTAAAAAATGCTGATACAAACAGCAGGGCATGGTGGCACATGCTTGTAATCTCAGGACTTGGGAGACTAAGACAGGAGGATTGCAGGTTCAGGGCCACCCTCAGCAATTTAGTGAGGCCCTCCACAACTTAGTGAGACTCTGTTTCAAATGAAAAATAAAATAGAGCTGTGGGTGTAGCTCAGAAGTAGAAGGCTCTTGGGTTCCCTCCCCAGTACAAAGATACCAGGATGACCAGCTTCCTGACTCTTGGTGACAGGAGTGAGTGGCAGTGGAAATGTGTCCCCACAATCCTTCCATGTGCTCCCGAAGGACTCCATGTCTAATTATTTGGGATCACGATGTGGGGAGACTTTGGTGATTATGGAGAATCCCTCAGAGTTCTCCTTGCTGAAGCTAAGTTGCTGGAACTGGAATTCTCCATCTCTACGTGTTTCTCATATGATTCACCTGAAGCATTGTAGCTCAAGATGCTTCATGCAAATCTCTTTCTGTTGTGTGATTATTCATCTATCCTGCCTTGATCTCAAGCCTGGACAACAACTATTTGAGGGTGGAGAGTGGAATAGGACGGAAGGGTGAGTGCTGGAACTTAGTTGTCCTGTGGCTGCAGAGGGATCAGGTGTGGGAAATTCACTCTTCATTGAGAATGCTGTTGTTTCTGCTTAAAGCTTAAAGAGACAGTCTAGGATTTTCCTGTGTCCTGGCCAAGGCTCTGCCTTCTCATTCCTAATATAAGATCGCCCTCTTCTGGCCTCACATCCCAGGTCTCAGCCCCTGAACCCTGAATTCTGCACATGGAAGTCTCTGATGTTCATTGAAAGGTCAGTGGAATGTCTAGGTCACCTCCCTGTGCTGGGATCCAAGCTTTATCTTCTCAGGACCTGCCATGACCTCCAGTCAGGAACACACACTGCTCACTTGCTACTAGATGTTTAAAGATCTCCTGCCAAGTGAGTTTGCTTTGCCAGGTTCCTGCACTCATTGTGAATAAAACTCAAGTCTAAAACGTATTTTCTTACTGTTGTTTTATTTGTGAGAATCTCCTGTTAATTTTCCCAGACCCTGTAAAACATACCTTAAATTTCAATATCTAATTTTTGATGAGAAAACAATTCTGTAAAATCCAGATGTTTCATTGTTTTATGGTTTCCTGGGCTGATTCTGGAACTCTGAATCCTTTGCATATGTGGCTGCTGATGTCTGTGCTCCATTTCATCATGGACTGACATTTCCTTTCCTGCACAGAAGCCATGCGTCTCTGAACCCTTGCTGAGAACTCTCTGTGTGTGTGTTGGACACAATGTGAGAAGATGAGATAGAATGTTGTGAGGCGAGTTTTAAAAATAGTGATACCAGCAACTGTATTTAACATCACAGCCCTGTGGGGCCTGGAGTTTCTGTCCCAGTTCCCCATCTGTCTGTGTCACTGTGAGAAGCAATACTACAATAATAGTCAGCCTCATCCTCAGCCTGCAGCCCAGAGATGTGCAGAACAGCTGCATTGGCCGAGGTGTCTTTGGATCCAGAGAAGCGGCTGGGGACCCCGGAGCCCTGGGGCTTACTGGAGTCTGAGAGGTAGGACAGGAGATACCGAGGAGCGCTGCCTGGCTTCTGCTGGTACCAGGATATGGTGTAGCTACCAACACTGAAGCCACTGCTCAGGGTGCAGGTGAGTCTGGCAGATGTTCCAGGAGATGCAGAAAGGGAGGGTGGCTGAGTCAGCACAGGCTGGGAGAGGGAACCTGCAAACACAGACAGGCTCAGAAGGTGAGGTTGGGCAAGGCAACATTTCTCATGGATTCTGAGGGTGACAGGTTGATATGACAGCGGAATCAAGACCTGCTGAAGACTCTGTGCAGTGAGAGAGGAACAGGAGGAGGAGAGGAGTCCAGGCCATGGTGGACACAGCCCCTGAGCCCCACAGTGGGGCTGGGCTGCCCCAAGCCTCCTTTTCTTTCCCTCCCTCTGCAGAGGAGGGGCCGTCCATGCAAATGAGTGTCCATCATGACCACCAGCCCCTCCCTGAGCCCTGGTGCTGCAGCTCAGCTCACACTGCACACCCAGGGGGGGAAGGTTTGCTCTCCTCCTTGGGTACCCTGGGAGGAAACAACTAGTGAGATAAGACCAAGGCCCTTTCTCAGGGGACTCTGTCAGTTCAGACTGTCATGGCTGCTGAGTTTTCATCAGTGATCACGGGGTAGGGGCCAAGGCTTGGGCTCCTTTCAGTGAATGGTCCTTACTGAGCAGCTGTGTGGAGTCCACAGGAGCATCCCACAGCGCCCCCTGCTGGAGCAGCCCACACCCCTCCCCATGGTCAGAGACCTAAGAGCAGAGCTGGTCTCTGCAGCTCCCAGGTCTCTGTCTCTATTCAGGCATTCGTGGTCTGATTTCCAAATGCTATGATCCTTATACAGTATGATTTATTATTCCAGTTTCTCACTCCTGGAGGGAATCGTGGACTATAAAAAAGTTAAAAAACGTGCATCAACCGCCATTTAAATTATCATCTTTCTTACTGAAGATGTTCCAAACCTAACACTGCACCGTTGAGTGTTTACTCACTGTTATGTGTATATGTGTGTTCTCTTGGCCTTAAAGAAAGATATTCCAGTTACTCTAAGTATGGATTTGTTTGTGTTTTAATTGCCACTTTTTAAATTGCTGTGCTGGTTGACCAAGCGGCTGGAGGGCAGCGAATCCTCATTGCAGCTGCCGAGCTCACAAGGTGCCATATTGTACTAGACTGCGTCCAAGCTGGTGCGCGCGTTCTCAGACCCTCGTCCGTCAGCTTCCTTCATCCCCTTCTCTCAGCGCAGAGCATCTCTCTGTGGACACAGAGCTCATGGACCCTTCATTCTCTTCTCATGAATTCCCTTGAAAGGTATCGGAGAATTAAAGATTTGAATATGAGAAACTCTTTTGATCACATGGTGAATTTGTAGCTCCGTAAGGAATATTTCTCTTTCTTGTTCTTTTCTCTTCCTATCAGAAATTAACTGATTTTTGGTATTGGGGATTGAATCCAAGACATTCTACCTACAAACAAAAAAACCCTGACAGTTTGGGTTTTTCTTTTTAAACACAGTCTCACAAAGTTGTTAAGAGTCTTGCTATGTTGCTGAAGGGCAAGAGGAGGAAAGGATGAGGAGGAGCAGGAGGCCTCAAACTTTGGATCCTCCTGTCTCAGCATACAAGCACTGGGATTGCAGGTGTGCAACATCAGGTATCTGAAAAATAAAAACACGAAGGGTGTCAGGGGCCTAGCCCGGCCGGAAAGACCCCGCCTCTACATGGCGCCTGGCAGAGTACCAGAAGTGGCTGCAGGTGGTAACATTCTAGGGCTGCGCCATGCCAGAGCGCATGCACCAGCACGCCCGGCTCGTGGCCGGCCCAGGTGAGAGCTGTATGAGACGCCTCGTGGCTCAGGCCCTGCATGGCTTTAAGAGCCTCCACCTCTCGCATGTGAGAGAGAGGCTGGCTGGGTTGTTGTTGGAGTGGGTTGCTGGAGAAGTTCTGGGAGGAGAGGTTGTTGGTTGCTGGTGGTTGGTGGGTTGTTAGTGGAAGGTGGATTGCTGGAGAGAGAGGGGTTATTAGGAGTCTGTTGGAAAGGCACTATCTGGAGAGACGGCTTCTGTGCTGTGATTGTTACTGCTTGGGTAGTGCCCTCAATCCCAGAGAGAGAGGTATAATAAAGAGAGGTTTGAATCAGCAACATTCAGGCAGCGTCTTTATTGGGGCCTCACGGTTGAGGGTTCAGCCTGGGGTGCCCGATAGAAGGGTGCGAATATTAATGGGGTACCATGTAATGTTCAATGCATGCATATATTGTATAATTTTTAATCAGGTTAATCAAATATAGCTCCTCAAACATTCATCATTGCTTATTAGTGAAAACGTCTTCAATCCATCCCTCTAGCTTTTGAATGTGTATTGCTGTTGTCTGTCATACCAGATCCTTGCTCTTCTCTAACTGTGGTTTAACATCCTTTGATCAACTTTCTCCATCCCTCCGACACTTTAGCTCTCTCTGACCTCCAGTAACCTCCATTCTTTCATCTTATGCAATCAATTTCTTTACCTTCCACATATGAGAGATGCTGGTGCAGCTCAGGATAGAGCACTTGCCTGGCGTGTGACTCCCTAAGTTCAATCCTCAGAACTGCAAGAAAAAAAATCCACATATGAGTGAGCCCATGCCATCCTTGTCTCGTGGGTCTGTCTTACTCCATTTACCATCACGGTCTCCAGCTCCATTCATGTGCTTGCGAGAGTCAGGGTTTTGTTGTTTTCATGACTGAACTGTATCCTAGTGTGTGCATGTCCCACCTTTTCTCTACCCATTTGTCAGTTGTTGGACACTTCGATATTTTCCCCCATACCTTGCTATTGTAAAGAGTGAGGGTTTCCTTTTTTCCACATGTTTACCAGAGTTTGTTATTGTAAGTCTTTTTGATAATAGTCATTCTTATTGGGGAAAAATATCTCAGTGTGATTGTGATTCGCCTTCCCCTGATGATTAGTGAGTTGTGCATTGTTTCATGTATCTATTTGATGTCTAGTTTTGAGAAATGTGTTTTTAGATCTGTTGTCCATTATTTAACTCAGGTTGTTGTTGTTGGGGTGTGCTGGACCCAGTGACTGGCCAGAAGCTGTAAGACCACTCGTATCTCTGAGCCAGACCTAGACCCTGACGGGCCAGGTGAGATCCACCATCTTCTTCTTCATCTGTCTTCTGCCTGAAGAGAAACTGAGCCCTGGGATCTGATTTTTACCCCTGTAAAAATGATCAGCATAAAAATGTATTAGCATGGCATTGAATTCACATCAGAAGGAAAAAAGAAAGACACTTTCCCATCATGAGACTGGGAAAATTCGATGCTGACAGAAAAACTAAGAGAAGAGTCACCACCTGAGCTAAATGTGGTCCCAAGCAGAGCAGCAATAACTGTACTCTGGAGGGAGGGTGCAGGGGAGGTTTTAGTCTCACTTCCCCATGGGTCTGGAGCACTGTGTGAGTCTTAGAGTTATCATGCCATATATTGCAGTAATAATCGGCCTCATCCTCAGCCTGCAGCCCAGAGATGTGCAGAACACCTGCATTGGCCGAGGTGTCTTTGGATCCAGAGAAGCGGCTGGGCACCCCGGAGCCCTGGTGCTTATTTGAGTCTGAGTAGTAGTACAGGAGATACCGGATAGCGCTGCCTGGCTTCTGCTGGTACCAGCGTATTCCAAAATCACCCACACTGAAGCCACTGCTCAGGGTGCAGGTGAGTCTGGCAGATGCTCCAGGAGACGTAGAGAGGGAGGGCGGCTGAGTCAGCACAGGCTGGGAGAGGGAACCTGCAAACACAGACACTCATGGCTTAGCAAGCAGGATCAGAGTGGGTTTCCTGGGAGATCTAAGGCAGAGGGGACTGACTCAGGCCAGGATGCAGGTACTGGCCATGTGAGGTCTGTCCCTATCTGAGCAGTGAGAGAAGAGGAGGAGGAGGACGGGAGCCCAGGCCATGGTGGACACAGTCCTCCTGAGGTGTGGAGCTGCAGCGGGTGCCCCAGACCTCTCTTATCCCTCCACTGGCCTCACCAGGGAGGGGTCATTGAGGCAAATCGGGCCCCACCCTCTGTCTGCCACACCCCCTCCATGCATTTACTCAGGCGCTAGAACTGCTGGGTGGGAGAGTGTGTCAGGAAGGACCTCAGAGGGGCAGGTCTGGGCCACACCTGAGAGCACACAGCTGATGCGTCTGCATGGTTGAGCGCAGCCTCTGACCTGCCCGTGAAGAGTTCGGGGATGCACAGCTGTGGGCGCCACTGTGCAGACTGAGCAAGCCCCACAGCGCCACCTGCTGCTCACTGGGCGGCATCGCTCCTTCAGTGGAAATCCTGTTAGTGGCCGCAGCCTGAGAGCCTGGTCCCTGTCAGTCACTGACACCCAGGGCCACACACCTGCTGTGACCCAGGTCATCAAGGATTATAAACAGCTGTGCCGCTGAGGATTCTGCATTAGGAGGAGAAGCAGACATCGTGCTGAATCTCATTGCTTTAACATTCAGAAATACACTTTTAATAATAGTCATCTTCCCCTTGGCCACTGAGCTCATTGTGTCTGACTGACACATGAGGCTTGAAGGCCATGTTAACCCACTTCCTGTGTAGATCTTTGTCTGTACTTTAGTGAATGTCCCTGCTTTTCTTCATCCTCAGTCTTCCACTGCTGCAGTTTGTTGGCTCCAGACAGAGTCTACACAGCCCACAGTGTGTTCTCCTCCTTTCCTGGGCATTTACAAAACAGTCTAGGTTAATACTGATCAACTTTTTTGTGGTATTGGGGATGGAACCCAGGGGCAGTCTACCTCTGAGCTATACCCCCACCTTATTTTATTTTCATTTTGAAGCAGGGCTTCACTAGATTGATACGGTCACACTACTTGCTGAGGCTGTCCTAAAACCTCTTATTCTCCTGTCTCAGCCCCTGAAGTACTGGGATTACAAGGGCGTATCACCATGCCCAGCATGAATCAACCTTTAGAAATATACTTACAAGGTGAGGGCATCAAGTTTTTCAAAGGTTTTGATTGATATTCTTAAAATATAATTGTTATGAAGTCATCTTATCCAACAGTATGGTCTTTATCTTTATGTATGTAGGGTGTGTTTCATTTGCATTATTCACTCATAAAATTACTTATGCATTTAGGTGTTTGTTCAGGTTCTGTGTGCTGTGTGGTTAATAAAGATGGCATTCTGAGTGGAGGGAAATGGGCTGGAGTCAAGCCACTACCCAAGTCTTTTGCACTGAAGCAGCAGATCCAGAGGCCTCAAAACATGGGCTGGACTAAGAGGATCCTCTGGAGCAGGTCTGGAGTCCTTTGTGAGCCCTGAGGTGAGACTCACTTAAAGCTTCTGAGAGACAGTGAGTCCTGGGAGACCTTCCTGTGGTAAGAAACAGGGAAGCCCAGGGAAAGATACAACATCACCAGCCATTAGGAAAATTCAAATCAGAAGCACAGCATGTTCCCCCTTCATTACACACTAGGATGGCTACCATCAGAAAGACGGATAATAAGAGTGATTCAAAAGGCGAAGTCGTGGAAACCTTCATATAGTGGTCTTTGAAATGTTGAATGGAGTATCCACGTGGATAGTAGTCTCAAATTTCACCCGATAAAGTACCATGTATCCCAGCGATTCCTTTACTAGAATCTACCCAAGAGAATGAAAATCTACCCAAGGGAATGAAAATATCTGTCCAGAAAGTACTAATCCGTGATGTTTGTAGCAGCATTAGGCATGGTTTTACAGACTCAAATGTCCAAGAGTCAATGAAATGATAAAGAAACTGTGGGATATCCATGCAATGGAATATTATTTTGTAATATGATGATTCTTTTTTATTCAAAAAAGAGATTTTTTTATATCATAATATACACTAATAATTGCTTGCATGGAATATCCTCATAAATCACAAAAATAATTATATCGAAAACTTACTTAGAATAATAACCTCAGACTAATAATTGTTTCATATGGGGATAATGAAATCTTCTAAATTTAGCTGATGGTGATGATTAAAAAACTTTTAAAAATACTAAAGAAACCTAACCTGATTGTATATTTGAAAAAGGTA
>PVLC010047112.1:0-11206 GCA_004027655.1 Graphiurus murinus
AGGGACATTCTACCTTTGAGCTACACCCCCAGCCCTATTTTTTTTATTCTTTATTTTGAAACTTGGTCTCACTAAGTTTCGGAGTGCCTCACTAGGTAGCTGAGGCTGGCCTCGAACCCAGATCCTCCGGTCTCAACCTCCCAATCTGCCTGGCTTTTATGTAGAGAGCATCTGTAGGGGCTGGTGCTAGATTAGAGCCCCAGGGACACTCTCTTATCTTACCATATTGACCCAAAGGGCTCTGGAGAGCTGGGAATGGAATTTCTGATTTGGGTGGATGCAGTCTGGGGCAAAGAAGGATGTATCTGGTCGCCCATCCTGGAAGAAAAAAATATACTTCCTCAAGATTCGATTGGGTTAGAGGGAGCCATAATCTATTGGCTTCAGTCCCAGGACTGATGGCACGATGCCCTCCTCCTTCTGGGAGTGCTCCAGGTCATCATCCCTGTAGGGCCTGCCCTTCTTAAGAGGCAGATGAGAGCAATCCCTGGGGTGCATAGCTTCGGGTGATCCCAAGCCCCATCCTCTTTCTGCCTCCACAATTCTCCCTTAATTTAAAAAAAAAGTGCTACATTTAGTTTTAGGTACATTTGTATAATGCCCTAGCCCAAGCCATGGATGAGGAAATGAGCTTCCAGTGCCTGCGGGCGTCTTGACCAGCTAGGTGAGAAAGGCTAGGGCCTGGTCTCGGCTCACCGGCCCACGTGGTCTCAGTAGGGAGGAGGGAGCCAAGCCTGGACAGGCCTGGGCAAAGCTGGTACCAGTGCAGGGTGCCACCTGACTCCAGCTCCTCTCTGTGGCACTGGCGTGCACAAAGCCATTCTCCTTCTGTCTTCCCTCCAGTTACACGAGGCCTTGTGAGCGGAGCCCTTAATTCCCTACTCACAGATTGGAATCGCCAGGCAAAGGGCATGTTTGGGGGAGGAACCAGAATAGCAGAACCTTCCTTTAGAACTCTCCGAGAGACCATGTGTGCAGCAGAAGGTTTAGGACGTGGCTTTGGATACCTTTGCACCTTGCTTCTCTGTCCATTATATTCCGTCCGACTTGGGGAAGGCTGTACATCTCTGCACTCTGTTACAGGGGGGTGATAATCCCCCCAGAGACAGCCAGGATGACTTTATCTATGGGAAGCAGAGCGCCCACAGGGAGTGGGTGTTCAATTCGGGGGGGGGGCTGTTCTCAGGAGCTAGGGGGTCTTCTGGCACCAGGCTGCCTCTGGGAGCATGGCTGAGGCGTTCAAGGACACTGCACCTGTCAGAACAGTGTCTGTAGCTCTCTGTCTTTCCCACTCCATCCACACGCATGTGGAAGCATGTGGCATCTCTGCCTTGACTGTCTTCCTCTAAAGGTGCCCACGGCCACCTGTCCCTCCAGCCCTGCGGTGGGGGCAGGGAGCGTACCTCCAGGACAGGGAGCTGGATGTGGTGGAAGAAGGGCTGCAGCACCACGGAGAAGTCCTCCCGCGTGTCATAGTGGCCTGACTCCACCAGCTCACGCATGCTGTTCTGGGAGGACACACACACGCGCAGGGTAAGGGCGGGAGGTGTGTGTGTGTGTGTGTGTGTGTGTGTGTGTGTGTGTGTGTGGTGTGGGCAGTGTTCTTGCCCCCATCTCCCTGGACAGGGAGCTGACTCAGCCCATCCTTTGAGAATAAAAATGCGTGTGATGGCAAATCCCTTCCTGGAGATTGGAAACGGGGTGCGTGGGTCACATTTTGGTTTTGGATTTAAGTGATCTTCAGTCTCTGAAGGGCTGGGCAGGGAGTCCCATGGGGATCTATACCTGGGAGGAGACTCCAGGGAGCCCAGGCCTGTAGCCTCCGGGGGTGGGGAGAATTCGGGGGCTGGGAATAGCAGGGTGGGCCTCCAGATGGTCTCACGGGCATGCAGGGCTATTGGCCAAGATTGAGGTTAACCTCAGCCATAATAACCTTGTCCCCTGGGTGCCACCGGGATGATGCTCAGCCAGGTGTGGCAGAGAAAGGGGCCTAGGGTGGCTGATGTCTCCCCCCCAGCCCTGGACAGCTCTCCCCTTGTCCCCTGGCTCATGGTCTCAGAGTGAGTCTCACCTGGTAGGCCCGAGTGAAAGTCTCCAACGTGGCCAGCTCCTGGGAGTTCTCCCGCAGACTTAGAACACAATTGCACAAGAGGCTGCACGGAGAGGGGGAGACAGGAGAACCCGGAGCTAAGGGCCAGCTCAGCAGCTGTCCGGGCCAGGCCGAGGGTTCAGTGGCTCACTCGAGCCCTGGGTTAGGACCACAAGTGTCCTGAGACTCGAAGGCACCTGCTCAGGTGCAGGCTTTCAGAGGACCAGAGAAAGTGCCTAGGGAGGAAGCTGGTGTTTGAATTTCTTCCTCCTCCAGTGCTGGGGATTGAATCCGGGGCTTGATGCATGCTAGGCAAGGGCTCTACCACTGAGCTACACTTCCAGCCCAGGAAGCTGGTGTTTGAATGAGCCTACGTCCTCACAGTACCAGTACTGGACCTCAGGTGCTGGGCCTGCAATATATTATGCCGATAAAAAGAGTTTAGGTGGTTATGAGTGCCCTTTTAATTATTTAATTAAGAGTATCACTTCTCGGCCTTTTGGCTAAAATCCAAGTGTAAAAGTAAAACAAAAGTGCCTGCTGTGGCATTAGAGCAGGCGTTTGGGGCCTCCGGTGCCCACACCTCACACACCCTCTTCAGTGTCACGTGGTCGCCTTCTGTTTTCTTATGAATTAGTTCACATACATATGTGCTTAGTGTTAAAAGAAAGATTACAGGCGCACCTTGACTTATAAGCCCACAGTGAGTTGAAAATATCTGAAGTCAAAAGCACATTTACTACGCCTACCTTCCTAACATCACGGCTTAGCGACACTGCGTGCTGTAGTGTTGGGCGTTTCCCCTTGTGACCTCGGGGTTGATGGGGACTCGTGACCAGGGCCGTGGCTCGCTGCCACCACCCAGCATCACCTGGGAACATGGTGCTACACACCACCAACTGGGAGGAGATCAAAGTCAAGATTCCAAGTACGGTTGCTACTTAGTGCCGATGGCTTTTGCACCATTGAGAGTCATAAATCCCACGTCAGGGACTGCCCGTATTTCTACAGCATGCAGAACAGTGCTCAGTGCACAGTATGTTCTGTATGATTTGTTAAATCAATAGATGTATGTATAAGGAATGAAAAATAATGAAACACACGCCCACAGACCTGATCTAAAGTTCCCTTGGGTCCCTTCCCCTTCTCTTCTTCCCTATAAGGCAACTCACCTGTGTGTTTCTTCTCTGTTCTCCACTACCTTGATCACATCTGAATACCTCGCTACAGGTTACCTCTATCACAGTCGGGGCTACACTGTCTCTCAATCACCAGCCCCCAAGGCTCCTGGTATCACAGGAGTTCCTACCTGGCACTTTGGGATTGGTAAGGGGAGTAGGGTCAAGGCTCTGACCTCCCAGAAGGGGGTGATTCCCTTTTTACAGACATGAAGACATGGACAGACCAAGTCACAAAGACCCTGATGCGTCACCGCTGCATGTAGGCCAGGCCCGGGGTAAGGGTGTCTCCAGCCTGGGGCGGTCAGCACCTGCCTACCTGGCTTGCTGCACTGGGCACTTGTCTGGGTTCCCCAGGAACACCTGCCGCATGACACTGGGGTCCATGAAGTCCACAAGGTTGACCAGGGCTCTAGGCACCTGCGGGCAAAGCTGCGGATGAGAAGGGGCTCCAGGGCCTCTTCCTCAGCCTGCCATGGGCCCCTGAGAAGTGGGGGCTGACTACTGGTCCCTTTAGTTCCCTTGAGTGGGGTTCTGGGGAGGAATCTTCACACGAGGACACTACAGGCCATGCCTCACAGAGCCACATGAGTGTTGCCTGCCTGGGCTAAAGCATGAGCGGCACCTCCTGGAGCAGGACAATAAACACTCAGAGTTCAGCTCTGTCCAGGTGTCATTTAGTGAGCCCAAACACATTTGTTTTAAATTTGGTAAGATAGGTAACCTGTTTGCCAGGCCACTGTCCTTGCCAGCTGCTGCTAGCCCAACCTGGCCTAGCTCAGCTACCGAGTAGGCATGGGGACTCAGCACCCAGCAAAGCTCCTGGTGGTCAGACTGCTCCCTCCTGGGCAGCTGGGCAACTCGTCCTTGCCAGGGGATGGCGGCAAAATGGGAGACATGAGTCTGGGTGCAGAACAGACAGGGGCTTGCTCTAGATACAGCCTTGTGGCTCAGAGTGCAGTGCCCTGCCTGGGTGCCACGCGGGCGCTGTCTCCAAGGAATGTCCTGGGAGGGATGGAGGGACACATTGCTTTCATTTCTTCTAAACTTCTCGAGTGATTCCAGATGGAAAAGAGGCTTGCTTGGGCATAGACCTCAACCTCTGAGCAGGGAGGGAGCCCAAACCCTGGCTCTCTTCTCGAAGGGAAAGGGACTTTCATATCCTTTCCCCCACCTGCCTTCACCCCCACCGTGCCCAAGTGGGACCAGTTTGTGGGAGCTCTTACCCACCTCCCTGTGCAGGATGTCCAAGGCATTACGGAGATGGTCAAAAAAGTTGGCTGCAGAATACAAGTTCTGGAAAGAGACCAGAGGGAGGGAAAGGAGTCGCTGGCTTGGGCAGAGGGCAGTGGGAGCAGCTGTAGGCCTCCCTTCCGGCTCCATCCCCAGGGTCTTGGTCTCCCTGCAGCCTCCAACTGTGACAAGCTCATGGTGGTCAAAGATGGGGCCAGCCAGAAACCCAGAACCTTCAGCCAGAACTGAGGGAGCAGAAAGTGGATCGTCCTCTACCAAGTACTTGGGGTCTACAGTTTCTCCTCTGAGTTCTCAAGAGGTTTAAGAGAGAGGAGACGCACCATGCGTCTTCCACCTAATCGCCTAGGATGTGAAGATGGCTTCAGGAAGCTGAGGGCTGTGGGTTATGAAGTGTATGTACGTACCTGTGTGTGTGTGTGTGTGTGTGTGTGTGTGTGTGTGTGTATGGTGTGGTGTGTGTGCATGTGTGCCGACACAGGTGTGCCTGGATAGTCCTAGGACTGGTTCTAGGGACTGTTCTCAGAGGTCAACGTCAGGTGCAAGGAGTAGGCCTGGACCCCGCCAGCATTACCGAATCCGTGCAGTGGTCACATAAATCACTGGCTCCGATCAGCACCGTGATGACCTTCCAGTCTTCCTGGAAATTTACTCTCTACGAGGAGGGAGGGAAATACTTGATGATTTCCAAGAAATAAGCAAACAAAATCATCACAGCTCTAGGAAATCCATTCAACCATCCATGACTTCTTTGCCCACTTGAAATAATAGAATCAGAATCTCAGAGCTGATGGAATTTTAGAGGTTTATTTACAGATCACAGGATTTTGGCGTCGGGGGGAGACTTTCTCCCCACTGATGTAATGTCCTCCAAGGGCATTACCTCTGCTTAAATGCCTCTAGTGACAGGAGGCTCACTGCTTTTCATGACAAGTCATTCCATGTGGGGACTTTAGTGGGTGAGAAAATTAATGTTTACAAATAACCATAAATCTGACTCACATGGTCATCTTTCATCTTCTGCACCAGAGTCTGGACTTGACTCACAAGTTCCCTGAGAAAAAGAAAATCAGTTCTTCTGTTGTGGAACAAGGCCCATATTTTTTTTTTTCCTCCTAAGGGGCCTCGAGGTTTTCATGATATCATCCCGATTGCATGAGCTGGCAGAGACCTGAGGCTCAGAGACCAGAAGCTACTTGCCTCTTTTAGAGAGTTATTATAACAACCATTTAAAAGGCCAATTACGTATTTGTCTTGTAGTTAGAGATACTTCCAATTACATTTGTTGCTCAAGGTCTTCTTTCTAGGGCTTGACATGCAAATGTTCCTCTAGGATTACATGCTAAGAAACCATTCATCTCTTTTGAAAGACTGGTATAGATCTTGCAACTAGACCTATGAAAGTTTTGGCACGCTTCCTCTTTCTCCCCTGACTGCCAGGAAGCTGAGAGTTTGATGCTCCAGCCTAATAACCGTAAAAATGCTCAGACTGACACAATTGCCTTCTCTTTGTTTCCCCCAATGGCTGTAACTTTTCTCTCATATTAAATATATATTATGTTGTTGTTGTGAACCTATCTCGATGCTTCTTCTAGAAAGAGGTGGAGAGAAAGTACTTACTCTGTACATGCCTAAGTTTCTAATTCAGGGGGGAAATAGGCATCTAATCGCAGCTTGTGACCCCCTGGGATATGGTGGTGGGACTGTCTGTCCTGAGCAGTTCCTATTACCAAGAGGAGCCTTCCCAGGCTGGCTGAGCATGTCTGGGGGCCACGCCCACCATCTAGGGGGTGTGTACCGGGGCAAGATGACAGTGTGGCAGAGGCTCAGATGGCTGAGTCAGGAGCTGCCAGGGCCAGGAGCCAGGTGAAGGCCCCCTTTGGAGACCATCCCATGAGGCTGGACAGCTCTCCTGCTTCAGTAACCCTTGGTCATCTCCACTTCTTGTTACTCTATAACAGGGCGAGGGAGAGGACACGCTGCCCGGAGGCCTCCTGGGCAGGAGGTTCTGGGGAGTTTCTACTTGTGAGACTCTGGGGAGAGTGGACCTCTCTAGCACCATCATCCCAGGGTAAGTTGTAAAAGCTGGCTAAGTTGGCCATTTGGCCCAATTCTTAGGAGACGCTGCACATGAAAGCCGGGCCAGAAGCGCATCCCACAGCCCCCCAGCCTTCCTGCTACAGGGACGGCAGGGCAAAGTGGCCAGTGCCTCTGAAATCAGTTGTTGCTGCACAGAGTCGATACTGTGATCACGGGGGACCGCACACCTCTGCACCCTGCTTTACCCCGAGTGCCATACCCAGCCTTTGCTCCGGGAACAGCCTGATTGAGGAAGGCGTTTCTGTCGTTGGCATCTCCAGTGCCCACTGCATAGCCTGTGAGGTTTCTGTTAAACTTCCGGAGGATATCTGGAAGAGGAGGGTGGGTGGGGCACAGAGCTCAGGATGTCTCCTCCTGCCCAGAGTCCTCACCGTGGGCTGTGCCATCATCCTCAAGCTTCCTGGGGATGGGCAGGGAGGCTGAGTATGCCCAACAGCAGCTGGGGCCTCTCTGAGTTGAAATGACAGGGTGGGCCACGGCAGCCAGAGCATCTCACTTGAAAAATATTTTTGTACAACTCACAGTGCAGTGAGGGTCTCTGCTAACAATCTGTCTCAGCACCCCCTGGGCCACATGAAAAAAACTGAAGGCTCATGTTTGGTAGCTTGCCCTAGGTCACCCTACAAGCACATAGAGGGTCAGGCTTTGACCCAGGTCTCCAGGCTCCAAATCCAGTGCTCATTCCACTCCCTCCAGCTGCCTGTCTATGGCTTCCCCACCTGCCTGCTTCAATGGTGGTCCAGGGGGAGCTGTTATTCCCCCCTTTCTCAGCTGGGAGGCACTCTCAGGAGGCTTCGGGGTCACATGGAATGAGGGGACACATTCAAGTCCTTGGTAGTTACTTACTAGGTAAGGTGGTCACATTCTCCAAGGAGCCGTCCCCGCCTGAACTGGAGGGAGTGAGAAGCCAGTGAAGCAGAGACTGAGTTAATACATAAGCTTTGCAAAAGAGCCACCCGCCGTTCTCAGTGCCTCTCAACACCAGACCCACCTCTGTATTTAAAGAATCCTGAGAAAACCATAAGTTCACCAATGTATTGGTTTCCCCCCAAATCCTACCTAGTCCAAAATCTAGGACAGGAAAACAAAAGAGCTGTTTCTTTTCACCAGTCCAGGAGGGGGAGCATTTAGCTGGGGGTACACCACGTGCCCGGCATAGACTAGATTCTCTACATTGGTTCTCTCTCCTCTCCCAAAAACTTATGAGGTAGACGCGACTGCCTCCACTTTATGGAGTAGAAAAGGGAGGTGCATAGAGGTCAGCTAAGTTCCTAAGGGTAACTAGAACCCAGCTCGAGCTGGAAACCTTTAGAACACAGATAAGCTCTTCTCTGCCCAGTATCAGGTAAATTCCACTGGAAGGTTCAGAAGATGGCCTCTCACTGCCCCATCGAATTTCTTCTAACCTAACTTCAAGACATGCTCTAAAAGAGTTCATTTGCTTCCACGTGCTTAAATTGAGTACAACACGCAAGAGGCAAGAAGCGTTTCTCCTTAGTAAAACTCGATGTGCAGACGTGTGATAGTTACTGTTATTTTTCTCCTGTGCCTCTTTTCTTCAACCCGGCATGTTATTCCAGGCCAGTAAGTTTTAAGAGCACAGCCTTAGCAGCCAGCCCACCAGTAGAGACTTCTAAAGGACAGGCTGCGAGTCAGTCATTAGTTCTTCATTCAAGGAATGCTTGGAATGAAGTTGACTTTTTCTCCTACCAGGCTGGTCACGGGCTTAACTCACAGGCTCAGCAAGCAGCCCGGGTGCACACTGGCGCAAGCCCTGCCCTTCTGCCAGGGTCAGGCCTCTCAGGTCTCTCTCCCACCCACTTCCCATCAGCTTCTGAACCTAGGCTGGCCAGTGGTTGCCCGTTTGTTGGTGCTTCTGATTCTTTTCCAGCTCCGCACGAAGCTGCTGCTTGAGCTGCTTCTTGATCCTTCTTTGTGTGGACCAAAGGCAATAAAACAGAACATCTTACGTTTGAAGGGAAATTAGAAATCCATACACTGCCTCCAATCACTGTGTTCTAACTCTGCCTCCCCTTTCCCTTCAATAAACATATAAACATAAACATGGAAACATACACAAACACATATACACATTAAGCACATTCTAGTGTAATTTCTAGTGTAAAGAGGTCTTGCTGCTAAAACCAGTGTGGTGAGCAGGCCAACAGGCCAGGAAAACCTCCCCTTGATGCCTTTATGGAGTGAAAATGTCTATGAGAAAAAAAAAAAAAAGTTATCCAAATAAACATGGAGGAGGAAAGCTATTAAGTCGCCATTTTGATCGGAACTATTACAGGAAATGGAAGCTGTCAAGCAGCTAGCCTTCCTTACACCCCTCAGTAGCTGGGCTTTGCTCATCTGCTATCGCCACAGTGCACCACAGGAAGGCCGAGTGGATGCTCAGTAATGTTTACTGAAAGGGCTCCAGTAATGTGAGACTGAACTCTTAATGAAAGAAAGAAATAACGCACTTTTTGGTAAATAAATTTTATTTTGGTCCATTGACCAATCTCAAACAAGTGAATGTATTTCAGCAGAGGAGAAGCCCTTCTCTAAAGACCTCCAGCCTGCCTCGCTGGCGAGCTAGCCAAAGCTGGAACTGTCCCCTGGTGCAGGACTTCTAAGGTCAAGGGACCTTGGAAATATGCATAGCCAAACCTCCTCTGAAAGTCCTGCTCATGGCCACCCGTCCCCCAAGAATCCCGGGTCTACTTCTCAGCTAACTACATAAGGCCTGCTCTGTCCACTCTGTGTCCTTGGTGGAAGAGGCCCAGGCTGCACTCTTAATTTACCTGGAATCATTGATTGTTTACTATTTCCCACCTAGGAAAATAGTAAACAATGAATTTTTTTGAGCTTCCGTGGATCAAAAAAATTGCCTTCTTTTTTTTTTTTTCCAGACCAGTCTACTACATGGACATTTCTCAGGGAATGTCAATAGGTATTACAAACAAAGAGTTCTAAGATAAGGGAAATGCTGGATTAAACAAAACTTAAACATATTTCTTCAGCCCAGAGGTTCTCAGAGCCTTTACTATGCTAACAGGCATGTGGATTCCCCAGAGGAAGGATTAGTAGGTTGTTTCCCCAAAAGCACAAAGGAATACACATTGAGAAACACTAATCTACTATGAGTCAAACTCTCGGGCTCTGACCTGGAGCTTCCATCTTTAACACAGGTGCATTGGGGGCAGATTTCTGAAACACTTAGGACAAAGAAGGAATCTAAGGGGAAAGCAGCCATTGAACATGGGGCATTGGCATCAGAAATAGAAAATTCAGACATGTCACTTGTAGGAAGGAACAAAGCTATGGCTGGATTTCTCCATGGCTGCAGAGAGCAACTTTTAGCAGAAGATTGTATCAGATCCTGGGGGCCCGGCTAGTTGAACTGTCTGCAAAGTTGGGCCAATTGCCTCATTTCTCCGCTCCCCGCGGTGCGGCTCACCTACCTGTTGCGTGCTTTGTCGGCTTCATTTTTCTACATCCCCACGTTATGATGTGAGGTCGCTGCTGTCTTTAGCTGAGACCAAGTGCAGCCGCCACAACCCTGTGTGTTTTCTGTATTGCAGCTAGCCTTCCTTTCTCTCTCTCTGGTTTTTCTTTTTTCTTGTAGCCTCACTAACATTTGGGAGAGTGGCGAGTCATGAGGCTCTGTCTCGTCCCAGGCAGCCTGTTAGAGACCACCGACCGGGACCCTGGAGTGGGAGGCAGTACCTCAGCTCTTGGGAAGAAGAGGCCGGGCCCTCCTGCAGAGACACCCTGAGGCCTCCCTGCAGGTGGCTATGAGCTGTGCCAGGATACCTCTCTCCTGCCCTGGAAAACCCTTCTCTGTGGGACTCTCTTCAGCTCTGACTGGAGAAGAGTCACAGTCCTGGTCACCGGCCTGCTCCTCCTCTCCTTCTTGGGGCAGACGTTTCACATGAATTTACCCTGAGGAGAGGGACGCTCAGGCCTATTCACATGGGGCCTCAGTTCTGTTCTCAGCACTCTGCCCTCTCGTGGCTGTCTTTGGTCTAGTTTTTTGCTCAGGAAATTCTGAGCTACTTGCCAATTACTCGCAAGCACACACAACATAGACTTTATTAGCAAAGAAACTTTAGAACCCCCATATCCAACTGCTCAGCAGATGCCCTGTGCTTTTCTACTTATGTATCTGAGATGTCTTTTCTCACCTGTCCACTTATCCAATGGCTAATTGTTCAAGACGTGCTGGGCACCACCTTCTCCTGAAAGCCTTCCCTTCTCTGCTGATGGGATTGATTATTCTCTCTTCTCTAGTCCTGTAGCACTAGAGTATCTTTACATTTTTTAATTTATCTTAATTTTTTTATTCCTGTGATTTGAACCCTGGGACATTCTACCTCTGAGCGATAGCCCCAGCCTTTTTAAATTTTTTTATTTTGAAACAGGGTGTCACTAAGTTGCCAAGGCTGGCCTCAAACCTGTGATCCTCCTGTCCCAGCCTCTCAAGTATTGGAATTACAGGTATGTGCCTGTATTATTTTAATTTTTTTTTTTTTTGTGGTATTGTAGATTGAACCCAGGGGCATTCTGCTTCTGAACTACATCCCCAGCTCTTTCTATT
>PVLC010047113.1:0-11186 GCA_004027655.1 Graphiurus murinus
TGTTATTCATGGAGAGAAGTTCCAATGGGTTTTTGCTACTTTATAATTTCCTAGGTACTAGGATGGATGATGAAACTAAAGGAATTCAAAGCTTCCATCAAGGGCCAACCATAATCTAATTATTTAATATGGAAAGGCTTAAATCAACATGCAATTATTGGAACTACTACTAACAGTCACACTGCTACCTACTTGGATAATAATTTCACCAAAGAGAAATAATTCCAAAGTACATAAGCTTCTACCTGCAAATTTTAGGTAAGTGTTGCATAGAAAACTGAAATCAGTTCTGCCTACATTGCCACTTTGATTTACCAATATATTGACAGAAGATCAGAAAGCAGAGTAGGAACTGGAAACTGATGACAGTATTAACTTTTCCCTTTTATCTTTTTTTGGTACTGGAGATTGCACCAAGAGCATTCTACCTATATTTCCAGCCTTATTTATTTTTTTATTTTAAAATAGGGTTTCATTAAGTTGCTGAGGGTCTCACTAAGTTGCTGAGGCTGTGATTCTCATGCCCCAGCCTTCCAAGTACTAGGATTAGAGGCGTATGACATCATGCCGGGCCTGCTTTTCCCTTTTAATACCTCAAAATTTAGATTACCTAATGGTCACAACCTGGGAAATTATAACTTGCAACAATGGCAACAGCAAAAAAAAAAAAAAAAAGCAGGAAATGGTCAATCCTTCTGGTGGGGGCTACATGGACTGTGGGAACAGGGTAGCATTGAGTAGACAGGGACAATCGTGCAATGCACAGCAGTGAATGAGGGGGCTGTGTGCTTCAGACTGAAAGGGTATTACTGAGAGGGACTATTTGTAGCATTACCACTAGCAGATGCAGTTTACTAAGTGGCAATCCATCTAGTTACCAACAGTTTAGAACTCTTGTTTTCTAGAACCCTTGGGCCCCAGACCAGGAGCAGGAGCATCACCTGAGAACTTGTTACAAATGTAACTTGCCAAGCCTTATCCACCAGAAATTCTGGTGGGCGGCCCCAGAAGTCTGTGTTTTAACTTTCTCCAAGAGACTCTGCTACATGCTAAGCACCATTGTAGGCAGAGCTTTCCGAAACACAGTGCAGTAGAAATAGAACCCATTAGCACCATCTTTGCTGTCTCTGTGGCTTTGTGCCCATACAGGTCAACTTGGCTGCTACTGGCAATGGACTGGATGTTTGTGTTGCCTCCAAATTTATCCCTAATTGCGATTTGATGGTATCTACAGATGGGGTCCTTGGTAAATAATTGGTCATGAAGGTAGAGGCCTAATGGATGAGATTAGTGCCCTTGTAAGAAGAGGCCAGAGAGCTAGCTCACCCTATTTCCACCATGAGGATATAAGAAGTTGGCTGTTGACAACCTGGAAGAAGGCTCTCCCCAGAGCCCAGCCGAGCTGGTACCTTCATGTTGGACTTAAGCCTCCAGAAGTGTGAGAAATAAATGCCTCCTGTCTAAAGCCATCAGTCTAAAGGATATTTGCTATAACTTCCTGAGCTGAGACACCATTCATCCAATGAATTCCTATGACCTATAACTTATCTTAATCCTAGTGACAGAAATAGGGGTGTTTCCTCTTAGGAGTTCTTGTAGCGGATTTTGAGGAGGTCCAAGGACTAGCAGAGGATTTAGAACTATGAAAATTTATTTTAAGTCAGGGACAGATAAAAGACAAACAGTTCCCCCACTCATGGGGGGAGGGGTCCCCCAAAAGAGTAGCCACAGAAACTCTTTGGAGGTGTACTTTTAAACCTTAATGAGGTTTCCCATCTGCTCTTGTATGATAGGTCAGAATCGGGTTTGGGGAAGCCAATGTCTTTTGACCAATTTCGATCCTTAATTTGAATTGTTATCTTGTGGACTGGTGAGCCCTGATCTCCTGGAACACACTCCTGCCCCACCCCAGAAGGTAATACAGATGGCCTTTTAAAATCTCTCCTGTTCCTAGGTCCTCTGCCCTGCCTCACTACCCAACCTTTAATTTGAAGCCCCAAATCCTGCTTTCTCTGAGAAATCTTCACTAAAAATTTCTCTTCTGGGTGGTGTCTTTCACTCTTGAGTTAAAGCACTTATGGCAAGTATACAAATTTTGGCATTTTATTATTACATCAAGGCTTTCTCTCTCCATCCAGATCCCAGTTCCCTGAGGACATTCATTTGGTACCCCAAAGCCCCTATTACTGAAGTAAGCACATTTAAAGGCTCTATTATGTTAGCTGATTGACCTGTCATCTCACAAATGGGTAGAAAAACTCTTAAAAACAAACAAGTATGCTTTGCTAAAAGGCTGGTTTAAGTAAAAGTGAGAGGACTTAAAGATATAAAATGAAGAAACTTCAAAGCATCCCACCCCCAGGCTTGGCTTTGCACTTGGAACATTTCATAATATTATGATGCACAAAATCCTTCATTCTGCACTTGAAATGTGGACCAACTCAGGCTTCCCATATGAAGCTCTGGTAACACAACTGGAATTAGGGACCTGCTTGGGCACTTGGTGAGCAGTGTTAGCTAGGGAAACTCCTCCCCTGCCTGGATGGTGGGAAGAGAAGAGTGGTTCCTTAAGCCTCAAGTAGGAGAAATCAAGTCCACCAATTCTGAACATCCCCCAAGAGTTCTGAATTATTTTTCCAGATTGGTCTGGCTTTTGCAGGAGTTCTAAATGTGGTACCAAAAGACACCATGTCCATCTCTACTTCTATCCTAAACCAAAAGTTCTGACTTCTAGAAGCTTTCTTCAGGTTTAGTAGATAAAAAGCAGTTAGTTGGTAGCAAATTGTGTATTAAAACCGACCTGGAGCCTGGTGTGGTGGCACATGCTTGTAATCCCAGTACTTGGGAGGTTGAAACAGGAGGATCACAGGTTTGCAGCCATCTCAGCTACTTAGTGAGGCTCTCTGCAACATAGTGAGACCCTGTTTCAAAATAAGGCTGGAGGTATAGGTCAGAGGTAGAATGCCCCTGGGTTCAATCCCCAGTATCACACACAAAAAAAAGACTTGTTTATTTGAACATTTTCTATCCATATATTATGCTCAAATTGAGTACTCATTTAAGGATACAACTGAAAGATACAGTTCGATTGGGTACTCATTTAAGGATACAACTGAAAGATCCAGTTCGACTGGAGTGCAGAGAGGGAGATATTTGAGAGACAGTGTAAAAAAGCCAACAGGAGCCAGATCATGGAGGGCCTACTAATTCCAAGTTGATGTTTTTGATCCATTGAAGGGATAAGCAGAGGAGTTTCCTGATCTGGTTGCAGGGTGGGAAGTGGATTGGAGGTGGTTAGTACTTTACTCAGCCCTTCTATCATGTAACAAAACAAAATTATTTGAATGTCATTTTTATTTCACTGTATCTGAATACCTGGCTATAAATAAAATTTCTCATTTACCAGATGGGAAGCTGTTTGTTGAAACATACCTCAATTCTTGGATCTTTCAACTTATCACAATTTTGAAATGTACAGTAGAATGACTCACTATGAGGAAAAATAAAATTGTACAAACATTCCTCAATCATCAAGCTCTGAGTAATAAATGCATTGAAGAGTCTGTGTTGGGCATATGGAGAAGCATATGTTCCCTCATCCTTTAGGCTGGTGGATCTGTGAAAGTGAAATTAGCCTAAAAATATGACAGAAAGGGAAATTTTATATATACATACGTATGTGTGTGCATCAAATACGTACATGTTGAATTCCACTATGATACAAAAAGGAGAACAAAAATGTATAAGTCCAACAGGACTCATACATCTTGTATTAGAAGACAGAATGAATTTATGACTGGGTTGTATTAAGATTAAACTCTAAAAAGTGTTATATTTTGAGGACATGGTTTGGCCTAAAAAATTTTTTTAAACCCAAGTAGTAATGGGGTTCAATCCTCATTGACTTGTGAAACTAACAAGTTATTTTTATAGAATAATCATGAAACATCTTAGCTGTATTTATGTGTATTTGTAAAAATTCACGAAATAGTACATTTTTAATGCCTGCTTTTTTTTTTTACAATATATTCATGCAGCATTGGAAAGTTAAAAATGTCTCAGGGATATCCGTGAACACTATCCTGAATTTCAACTAGATTGTAAGGCCCAGGCCAAAAGAAGGCTGTGTCATAGATCCAGAACATGATATGAACAGCCTTACTGCTCAGGCCATATGACCATGAGTTTGTTTATCCTACCAAGTATGTATGTATCATGCAGAAACTCCAAAACTAGAACATTGGAATGGACTCTGAAATGCACAGTGGTATTGCAGCACTGTCCTTCAGGATTTGATATTTACTTTGAACCACCAGGCAAATTGCTGACCCAACAGATAAACTACATGGGTCTGGGAACCAAAGAGTGGAAGTGGAAGGGGTCCCTCTCATCAAAGCTCCTTAATGATACTCTTGAGAAAGTTATGTTCTTGGCCGGGCATGGTGGCGCGCGCTTGTAATCCCAGCATTCGGGAGGCTGCGACCAGAGGATCCAGGTTCGCGGCCAGCCTCAGCTACCTAGTGAGGCACTCCGCAACTTAGTGAGACTCGGTTTCAAAATAAAGAATAATAAAAAAAAAAAATAGGGCTGGGGGTATAGCTCAGAAGTAGAATGCCCCTGAGTTCAATCCCCAGTACTGCAAAAAAAAAAAAGAAAGTTATGTTCTTGTTCCCATAACCTTCCCTAAAGGCTCTGTAGGAGTGCAGGCCCTAGTTTCTGTGGTGGGGTGGGGTACATACACCTGGACCAGGAACAATTTACGATTTCCACTAAACTTAAAAGTATAGTTACCATCAGGTCATTTTGACTTCTCATGCCAGGAGTCTATCAGGCAAAGAAGGGAGTAAGTATACTGGAAAGGGCAATGAACCCTAGTTGTTATCAGGAATTAAGGTTGCTGCTACATAAGGTGAATGGGACGAGTATCGGTAACTCTAGGGGTCTAACAAGGCATCTCTTGATGGTTTCATGTTTGTTAGTGACCATATATAGGAGACAGCAGTAACTACAGTCTGATAAAGAAAGGTAACCAAGGGGTTCACTGGCTAGAGGATGAAGGTCTTAGTAACACCACTGGGCAGGCAATATAAGTTGGCAGACATGATGGTCAACAGTGAGGAGAAGATGGGATAGGTGTTGGTATGGTTTGAATTTAGAATGTCTCCCCTACCTTACAGAAACAAGCAATCATGTTGGGGGTGGGGCTTGGTTGAGGAAGGGTGCCTGAGGGTGTGGCCTTGAAATTATAAATAGTCCCTCCTCCCTTTGCTCTCTCTCTTGCTTCCAGCCTCCATGATATGAGAGCAGAGCACTTTCTCCCTCTTTCTCTCTCTCTCTCTCTGCCTCCCACCACCATGCCCTGAGCTTCACTGATGAATCTAGCTTCACATAGACTGAACTCCTAAAATCTCCAGAACTGTGAACAAATAAATCTTACTTCTTTTAAGTTGTGTGGTCAGGTGTTTTGGATCACAGCAGGGAGAATGCTGACTGAAGCAGGTGTAGAAGAATGTAATAATGAATCTCACACACTCAGAAATAACTACAGCAGGAAGTGCATTAGCTTGTCCCTCTAAATCTCAAGCAATTAAACTTAAGGAAAAAAATTGAGCCTGGTGGGGGCGGGGCAGGGTGCACACCTGTAAATCCAGTACTTGGTAGGATGAGATAGGAGGACAGCAGATTCGAGGACACTGTTGGCAACTTAGTGAGGCCCTGTTTCAAAATAAAAAATAAAGGTATGGGGGTATAGCTAAGAGATAGAATTTTCCTGGGTTCAATCCCCAGTATGAAAAAAAAGATAAGGAAGGCAAGAGAGAGGGGGAGGGATAGATGGAGGGGAGGGGAGAAAAGAAAGAAAGAAGAAAGTTCTGACCAGTCATCACGTTAAAAAATCAATGATAGGATTCAGAGAACTTAGCATAGGGAATGAGTGGACCTCAATAGTACAAGGGGGAGAGCACAGCTAACACTGTCAATGACCCAGAATCTGCTTGCCCTTACCTCTCGGTTCACACTGGCTTAACGAAAGGAGCAAAAGGATGTTTAGAGCCAGCATCTCTCTACTTTCTAGTAAGACAGGCTGTTAGTGCTAGAGAATTAAAACCTCTGAGGCAGCCCTCAATCAATGACTAATGGGAGTTGGCACATAAATACCTCAGTATCTTTGCTCATTTGGTAGAATAAATCTGAAATGTGCATTTTATACTTTCTTAGAATTCTCTCAGAAGGTTTAAGTTCCAGTCACTTCTTTGATAACTGGTTTGAGAACACAAATTTTCCTTTTCCTTACTTACCCACTCCCCTTCCAGTGTCCATTATTTAGAAAATAAACTACATTTTCCAGGCACGGTGGCATACACCTGTAATCCAAGTATTTGAGAGGCTAAGACAGGAAGATCTCAGGCTCCTTAGTGTAGTCTCAGCAATTCAGAAAGACCCTCAGCAACCTAGTAAGATCCTGTTTCAAAATAAAAAAGTAAAAATGGCTAGGGGTACAGCTAGGAGGTAGAATGCCCCTGAGTTCAATCCCTAGAAGGAAGGAAGGAAGGAAGGAAGGAAGGAAGGAAGGAAGGAAGGGGCCACTCCCTTGAATCTTTGTTTCAGGGTCTATTTCTTGAGAAAATGCAAACTAGAACATGCATGAACGTATTTATTATGTTCATCTCACTTAATTCTTGTATCAGGAATATTAAGAAACTAGTCCAAGGCCATTTAGATAATAAATGTGACCACTGGACTTTAAATTCAGGTCTCTCCAGCTTCAAAACCCATGTTCATGCCTTTACTCCATGGTTTTTTTCCCATTCAACATGCTGGATATTTGGTGGGTAAGCAGTATTTTCTGGCATTGAGAATATTTGGCTCTTTTTCAATCTCCTGATTGAAGATAAGATGTTTTTTACCCAAAATCAAGTTTATGGTTTCAAGGCTGATTACCAAGTTGGAGCCATGTTATTTAAGGTATCTAGGAACTGATTCCAACTGTATGGCTCCTGTCCTGGACTACTGGGCCAAATTTATACCAGAGGTCATAACTTACCTGATTCAGAGGACACAGATAAGGGTCTAACTAAAAAAACAAAAAAAATGAGGGTAAAAGTCCCGATATGAGAAAAAAAAATCAGAGAAGTCTCCATATTACTTTACCCCTGTTGGTATTTCCATAACTTACCCTTCAAAATATCTTTCTAAGGAAGGAAATAAAGACTTATTTAAAGCAAGTTTGTCACCCTTTTTCTAAGAAGATAATTTTAGTACCTGAGTGAAAAGTTGAGGGGAAAAAACTCAAAATATTTTCTTCATCACTTTAACCAAAAGTGTGAAAATTATATGTAGCATTGAAATTATTTTAGCATTGAAAATATTTTCATATGTTTTAATCTCGATATTGGGTATATCCAAGTCTCTCTGATCTATAATAATTAAAGATTATTTAATTTTAAGTAGGAATTATGTAGGGTTTACCTGCACATAATGTGTACATAATTATGTAGGCTTTACCTACATAGAATCTGCCTTGGTTTTTAAAATAGCTTTGTCCATTAATGTACGTGGCTTTCTCAGAGAGTCTCATTTCTTCCAGGTTGGTTATATCTATATTACATGGCGTACTAGTTAGAGAAGGTATTCAACCTAAGAGGACCTGTGCTGATTCCCTGATTTTTAGCAAATTAATCTTTGAAATTGGGATGATCCTATTTTCTAAAAAATACTAGGTAGTATTAAATATTCACAGTTTCACATTTCACCATTATATAAGTTAGTATATCCCTTTTCTAATTTCAGTCATCATTTAGGGGGCTCTTTCTAAAGTCTTAATCTAGCATCTGAGTCACTAAGGCACTAGATGCTACTGAGTCACTCAGCCACCCCTTTTGAGTAGCAGAAGTTATCTTTCTGGAGCCATTGATTATTATCAGTCCCTGTCCACCAGATAAATACTCTGTTACAAGGAGTTCAAGAAGGTCTCCCCAACACCACACTTCTGATAAGTGCAGACAGCCAGCAAGAAAGCAGTTCATTATTCTTTTCCACTTTATCACACTTGTTGCAGGTCCTTTCAACATGTTTAGATAATTGATAAAATCTTCCACTTTTTGAAACATGTAACTCTTTGCTAGCCCAGCAGTTAGGAATTATTGTTTAGTAAGTATTTATATGGCAATTGCCTACAGGCCACTTTAGTTAATTTAATCCTCATGACCCTTCTATAAGAGTATCTCAGAAACTAAGGGATGATGTTTCCAGACCAGGGAAGCAGGAAATGATACTGCATGCTATTTTCAAGCTAATCAATATTATCATATTGCATTGATGTCTCAACTTCCTCACCAAATTCTAAAACTGAAACTCATACAGGTCAATGCACTTGCTAAGCACAAAACAAAACCAGTGGACAAACCATGTCTGTCCAATGTGAAAACCTTTAGTTGTTTTCTACTATCATGTCTGGCTCCATTTCTGTAGTATTTATATAAGTCCTATAAATCATAATAGAAAAGGAAAAATACATAAGTTGATATCTAGATATGTGAATACCTAGTTCAGCTGAAATTTTTACTTCTTCTAATAACTGGCCCACAGGAACTGATTTTTCCCTCTGAAAATGTTTTCAAAGATCCAGTGGCTGGTCCATCCACCCTCTGGAGCAGCCACTTAGGAGTGCTGGTGTTAAAAAGCTCTCATTACTACTCCTGTGCTGTTGGCTCTGCATCAGCTCTTGGCACTGCATCAGAGTGCAAGCTCTCTGAGCTCTTCTCTTTGGTCCTGACGAGCAGCTTATCAGCAACAGCTGGCAGATGGACTCTTTTTGTCCTCCTCTCTAGATGTTCTCTCCCAAGTATTCTAGAGATCACCTTTGCATCATAACTGTGCTTCCCATGCCTGAGCTTTACCACTCAAATAAAATTTTTGTACTGTTAACAAGTTAACATGGCAGCTATCCAGTACAATACTACTTTGAATTCATTTGTCCATTCCTTCACACATTCATTTAACTAATATTTACTGGATGACTTCTAAGTGCTAGATCATGAGGTACAACAGTAAACATAAATGAACAAACAAAAACCAGACAGTCCCTATTCTTGTGGAATTTAGTAGAGGACATGTATATAGTTTAAAAATCATATAAAGAAGATCAAATAACAGTCATAAAATGCAATGAAGGAAAAGAAAAAGATGTTCTCAGAAGATGTAGCAAAAAAAAACTGAACTAGTTTTTGGAGTTGATGAAAAGTTTCCCCACAGTTATCTTTGAGCTAAGATCTGAAGAGAAGTTGTCATTAACTATGTGAAGAAGGAAGAGATTTATTTTAGGGAAAGGGAAAATTTGTGCAAAGACTCTATGACAGAGAGGAGTATGTAAAAGGTTAATGTGTGGAAAGCAGAGATCACAGGGCAGTGGGTTTCAGAAGAGTCTGGGGAAATGAGTAAGATCCACTTTTATGCAGATCTGATAGACTATGCCAAAATTTTCTTATATATATTTAAAGACAAAGAGAATTCATGGAAGGATTTTAAAGCAAAATATGACATGATAAAATTTGCATTATGAACATAGATTTGAATTTGAGAAAATTCTAGCTGCAATTTGGATAATATTGGAAATGGAAGTCAAAATACAAATGGCAAGAGGGCTAGAAGGTCATTGAGTATTTAGGAGAGATATGATAGTAGGCATTAGGAGTTGAAATGAGTGAGTCTTAGTAAGACACAGGATATGAAAAAGGGGAAGACAAAAGATATGTCCAGGTTTCCTCCTACAGGTCTCTGATTTGTGCATAATTGGTAGACAGATTTTTAGCAAAGATAGGACTAATAGAAGAAGATCTGTTTGGAGGAGAATATCCTAAGTTCAATTTTGATCATGTTGACTTTGAGGTGCTTTTGTGATATGCAAGTGTAAAAACCTCAGATGATATTCATGTATGGTTGGCACACATGGGTCTATGGTTTTAGGAGAGATTAAAATTAGAGATATGAATGAGAGGAGTACAAAGAAAGCACAGGAAGCCCATGAAATAATAATGTCACCTTTGAAGAGATGTTATGATAGAACATTGTAGGTAGTCAATATTTTGTGGCCAGATTAAAACAGATGAATCTATAAAGGAAACAGAGAAGCAGCAACAAGAAAGAAGGAAGGAAATTGGAAGGATTTTCCTCTCAGGGGGAAATCAGGAAAGTATCTCAAGATAGAGGAAGTGGACAATGGTATCATTTATCTTTGTAAAGTAGGTAACCAAGGTCATATTCTTCACCAACATGTAACAATTTGAGGAGAAGGACTTTGTCCCAAACTTCATAATCTGCCCCTTCCATCACTGTTAACACCTAGCACAATTTCTTAGACAGAAAATGCTTGTAAAATATATTTAGTAAAAGAATGAATTAATACATCTTGGCGAACTCAATAAATCAAAGGACCACACAGCTATTATGTAATAGAGCCAAAGGTAGCTTAATAGAGTTAGAGAGGAAAAAGATATATAAATCCAAAACAGGATTACATTAAGTAAAAGAAAAATAGGGAAAAAAACACAGTAGAAAGAAACATCTACTGTTCAGAATGTATTGGCCATGAATCAAAACATGTTGTCCTCATAAAAGAAAATGAGCAGTGTAAAATGAATAGATTGTTTACTCAAACTGATTATGCTACTTGAATTCAGTGTGCAGTTATGACCTACTTAGCAAAGAAAGACCTAAAAAATATTTGAAACTATTTGAAGAATCACATGAAGATGAAAGTTTGGAAAATTAAAAACAAACAAACATTATAATGTAACATACTCTAAGTGACTAAGAATGTATTTTTTGAACATTTATATATAAACACAGTATAATGTCATTGACCATGGTAATGATAAAACACATTACTTTTTGTAAATCAACTCATATTGTTAGATTATACCACTTGCTAGAGACAACAAATATATTTAACACTGTTTTGAAAATATATTTATTTTCCCTAAAGCAAAATCTTCTAAACTGTATTCCCAGAATCCTGGAAAACATGAAAAAAATCTGTTTGTATCCATTTATATACTGCATAACTACTTCTAGTAAAATTATATAAAAGTTTATGGTCCATACAGCTGTTTATATATTTCTTTAACTTTTAAATGTTTATCTGTGCATTGTAGTTATACATATTAGTGAGATTCCAAGTAATACCTTCG
>PVLC010047114.1:0-11145 GCA_004027655.1 Graphiurus murinus
AAAGATTATGCATGATCTTGAGCAATTTCTTTCTACCCTATTACCACTCAGAGTATATTATAAACATGTCCTAATTTATGCAATTATTCAATGCTATAACTCCTCAAGCATGATTGCTTAATATTGCTATATATGGCTATTCCATGATACACTTAAATATTTTTCAAATGCTAGATTTAAGTTAATTTACAAGTTTTTGCTAATATCAATATGGTGTGAAAAAATATACTAGTAGAAAAATCTTTGCATATGCACATACACATATAATTGTTTTATAAAAATGACCCTCATATGATATCAATGTGTCATCCAACTCTATTTCTCATGTTAACTGCCAAATTATTTTCTTTATTAAGAAAGTGTAGAGCCGGGCATGATGGCACATGCTTGTAATCCCAGCATTTAGGAGGCTGAGACTGGAGGATCCCGGTTCGCGGCAGGCCTCAGCTACCTAGTGAGGCACTCTGCAACTTAGTGAGATCCTGTTTCAAAATAAAGAATAAAAAATAGGGCTGGGGGTATAGCTGGGAGGTAGAATGCCCCTGAGTTCAATCCATAGTACTGCAAAACAAAAAAAGAAAGTATAGGAGTTCAAAACATGTTGAGAATACAAAACTTTCTGATATCAACAGAACATATTCTTCTAATTTGATATGTAATTAATCATTTTTTAATTTTTTCCTACTTTGGTTAGAAATAAAGTTGAATATTTTATCTGTTCATTGACTATTTGAATTTCTTTTATAAATGTTTAGGTCATATTTTTTTTTTTTTTTTTTTTTTTTTTTGCGGTACTAGGGATTGAACTCAGGGGCATTCTACCTCCGAGTTACACCCCTAGCCCTATTTTTTTTATTCTTTATTTCGAAACCGGGTCTCACTAAGTTGCGGAGTGCCTCACTAGGTAGCTGAGGCTGGCCGCGAACCCGGATCCTCCGGTCTCAGTCTCCCAAATGCTGGGATTACAAGCGTGTGCCACCACGCCCGGCCATATTTTTTTATTTTTATATCAATATTTTTCTTATTGCTTTGAAATAATTCATTATAAAATTTAGCATTTTGGGATATATGTTTCAATATTTAATGATATTTTGCAGTACAAAGGTTCTAATTAATATGTTATTAATTCTTATCCTCCTGTTTCTTTATGGTTCTTGCTTTGGTGTCAAGCTTAGAAAGATCTTTCCTAGCTGGGTGTGGTGGCGCGCGCTTGTAATCCCAGCATTTGGGAGTCTGAGACTGGAGGATCCGGGTTAGCGACCAGCCTCAGCTACCGAGTGAGGCACTCCGTAACTTAGTGAACCCGGTTTCAAAATAAAGAATAAAAAATAGGGCTGGGTGTATAGCTCTCACAGGTAGGATGCCTTTGAGTTAAATCCCCAGTACCGAAAAAAAAAAAAAAAAGGTCTTTCCTCTTTTAGATAAAATAATGTTTTCTAAAATTATTTTTGTTTCTTAAGAGTTAATTTTCTTACTTCAACTCTTAAAGTTATTAGAAAATTTTAGGAGATGAAAAATTTAAAGATTTGACCCATTTTTCCTTTCTCCTTAAAATGATTTCTTTTTCTAATATTATTTATTTTAGTAATATTAAATAATATTTAGTAATATTAACCAGTCCTCAGGAATTTTGAATACTACATTTCTTACATTGTAAATACGTTTGCATATTTTCATTTGGTGACTGTTGTTCTTTTTCCTGGGCATTTACCCACTTACCACATTTATATTTATGTATAAGACTACAAGAGCTTGTTATATATATCTTCTTTGTACTAATACATTACTTTCCTAATTATTATATTTCCTTCTTTGAATTGCTATTTATTTTTCTGTATGAAGACATAATCATGTCATTAAGTTGTAATTTCAGTTTGAATTACATTAGATGTGAATAAATACGAAGTAGAGAAAACTTGAATGTTTAATCTTACCACAATCATATAATCATACAATATCTTCAATTATGTATGGATTCCTTTATGTAATTTAGAAATTTTTTACAGTTTTCTTCATGCAGTTACTATATATTTCTCATTAAGGTAATTGGCGCTTTTTAAAAATATATTTTAAGCCAGGCGTGGTGGCGCACGCTTGTAATCCCAGCATTTGGGAGGCTGAGACCAGAGGATCCGGGTTCACGGCCAGCCGCAGCTACCTAGTGAGGCACTTCGCAACTTAGTGAGACTCGGATTAAAAATAAAGAATAAAAAATAGGGCTGGGGGTATAGCTTGGAGGTAGAACGCCCCCAGTACCGAAAAAAAAAAAAAATATATATATATATATATATATATTTTAATTGATGGTTTACCTCTTTTCTATTTTTTCAAGATAATTTATTTCCACTGTATATATGTCTGTGTGCTTTTTATCTTTTTGTTGATATGAAATTCACATTATAAAATTGGCTGTTTTAGAATGTACAATTCTTTACATTTTGTACATTTATAATATTCTACAACCAATATCACTATTTAATTTCAAAACATTTTCATTACTTCTCCAGCAAAAAAAAAAAAAAAAAAAAAAAAATCCCTGTATCCATTATATCATAGGTTTTCCTCCTGCCTTCAGTTCCTACAACTATCAGTTTGCTGTCTGTATTTTTTATATATTTTAGGTATCTAATATAAATAGCATCATATAATACTTTTGTGTCTGGCTTCTCTTACTGTAACCTTTTATGGTTCATTGACATTGTAGCATATATCAGTAGTTTATAACATTTTGGTTGAATAAATATTTAATTGTATGCATATACCATATTTTATTTATCCATTCATCCATTCATTGACATTTGTATAGTCTCCACTTTTGGCTATTTTGAATATTGCTGCTATGAATGTTTATATACAAATTCCCGTTTTAGAACCTGTTTTCTGCCCATTTTAATTGTCCTTTCATACTCCAGATTCATAAAGATAACATCTGATAATACATTTCAAAATACTTGTATCAACCTTTTTAATATACAGGTTTTAATTCACTTGAAATTCATTTTTTCTGTGTGCTGTTACAGGAGTTTAATTTTTATTTTTAAAGACATTGATAGCAATTATCTCAACCATATTATTGAATAGTGTCCTTTTCAACTGATATATGAATGTTTTTATTTTACTCATATTCTGATTTAGAGTCTATTCTACTTTATCATTTTTCTCTTTATATTCAAAATTATTCTATAATTTTCCCTGTTGAGATAATTGCAAATATTCAATGCACAATGCTCAACTTTATTTTTGTAACGATATTCTGGAAAATTAGATAATATCTTTCTCCAAGTTTGCAAGGAAGTGTATGCTTTGTTTCGGTTTCAGGCTGATCTTATTTGTAACTTAAGTATGGCATTGTGATTCAAACATTTTTATTTTTTTATGTTCAACTCTTATAAACCAAAATATTGCTAAAATATTCACCAAGTTCTTGTACCACTCTTATAAATTGCTTTATTTTCTTGTTAAAAATATCCAATAGTTTAGCTTTTAGAACTGGTCAAGTTGTGGTAACATTTCCAAGTTCCCCTGTCTGAAAATAATGCTTTTGCCCCTGATACAAACCAAGATTAAAAACTGTTCTCTTTTAGAATTGTAAGCTTTGGTTTCTTGTCACCCTGTCTCCATTTTTGTCAGTGGCAACTTTGTGGTCTGTTTATAATTGTTTTGCACGTAATGTTTTACTTACTCTCCATTCTTTCTGAAAGTTTTTTAGTATTTTGTCTTCATATGTGTTCGGTTTTTAGGTGTTTGTTTTGTTTTTATTATTATTTTTCTTATTTTGCTCCTGAAATGAAGGTTTTTTTTCTTTTTTTTTTACTTATGGATAGTGTGTTGCTACATTTGTGGGAGACCTTCCTCTGTTTTTTTTTTTTTTTTTTGAAAGTTGCCTGTCTCACCTCCTCCATCATGTGAATGTTAGAGCTCTTATTTTAGAGCAGACATCACAAAGTGGTTACTAACAGGCTAAAAATATCACTTACCGACATAGGTTGTTTAGCCTGCACAATGTCTTGAAAATAATTGACTTAGACATTTTAAAATTGGCAATTTTCACCTAACAATACAGATATTTGTCATTTTGAGTAAACTGGAAAATTAGACAAACCAGCACTTGCATTCCTAGATGAAAGCCATTATCAGGAAGTAAGTAGTAGACTCTGCTCTTGTAAGGATGTTCACATTTTTCCAGATCACCCCTGTCTTTTTGACCCTTTGTCTTTTTTAACTGAAACTCAGTATTAGTTGTTACACATCATTATTCTTGAGCCATTTATTTTTTTAACTGAAGAGAGATTTAGTTTTTAACTGGAGAGAAGTATTTTTTTAACTGGGGAGAAATAGTTTCTAATTATTGTTCTTTCAAAGTAGTCATGAAAAAAAAATACAATTTGTTTCAAGAAAAAATGAAAGACCATATTTTAGTATAAACAAATAATTTTCCTACATGTTTATAGTGTTCACAGAATATCTGTTGAAAAGTTGCAATATTTCTCTCTCTATATATATATATTTATATTTATATATATTGCAGATGATAGTAATTATATATTATAAACAGAAAACCTTTGGAAATATGTCACATTGGAGATATTTCTGAGAATTTACAGGCTATATTTGAAGAAAAATAAGTGGCAATTGTCTCTTAAAATTGATGATGATACAGCTATAATTAATGTCAACTATTCAGATGTATTTATTCATCATCAGTAGAAATATTTTGGTGGAGAGTACTGGAGTTTGAATCAGGGCCTTGCTCATCCTAGACAAGAGCTACATTACTGAGCTATAACCCCAATCCCAGTAAAAGTAATTATATGACTGAATAATATTTGGAGATGTTGCCTTTGACAAGCACAATATAATGGATCTTTTCAAGGTTGAGAAAAGTTTAAGGTTAGCTGGTTAAGTCATGGTCACTGTAAGACTTTTTAATAAACTTAAACACAAGGTGATCACATTTTCCTGAGACATAAAATGTATGGCTTTATATTCTACTATTATCCAGAAATAGTTTTATCAAAAATAATAGAATAAGAATGGAACATAATATAATACACTTAAACTCTTCTAAAATCTTTATAAATTTTCCCTTTCTGTGTAAAAGCCACAACCTCCCTAGGGCTTACACCTGCCACAGTTGGTGCTGTTCCCTTCACACTGGTTTCTTTGATCTCATCTTCTAACACCCTCCCCTTCATTTAGCTTGCTTTGGACACTTTAGGGGTCAGGTGCACCTCGGCCTCAGAGCCTTTGTACCTGGTCTTTCTCTGTCTGCAAAACTCTCACAAATAGCTGAAGAGCTGACTCCTGCACCCCTTTTAGATGTTACCCATAAAGTGTTTCCTTCACAGTGATGTTTTCCCTGGCCTGTATATTTAGCACAAGACCCTTTACCCCCTGCCACCTGCTGAAAGAGACCTGCTGCTGCTTTTCTGCTTAATTTTTTCCATAGCCATACACTCTTATTGCCCACCTATTTTATTTTCTGTTCCAATGCTACCCCTACCCCTACATACTAAAACCTACAAATCTACTTAGACAGTAAACTCCACGGGAATAGGGCATATCACTTTTATTTTGTTTTATTTGATTTTTCATCTCCAGAGCTTAGAAAGAGTTGGAATATAAAAGGTCCTCAATACCTACTTGAAAGATGACTTAATGAATTAAGTGAATGAGTATTTGTTTAGACCTTAAACCATAGATGGCTCAAGGTTTTGCTTAATTGACTGGATGCATAGTATGATAGTATGGAAATTAAATAGTTTGGAAAGGATATGGAAGCCAGGAAAAATTTAAACTACTGAAACTAGTGAACTATACATTCATATTACCAGAAGCTAAATCACCACTTCATCTTATGGGCAAATGTTGAATTATGTAGTTGACCTTTTTGTTTGACATTATCTTAGGTAGTTAAAATGTTCATCCAAACAAGATTTCTTTGCATTGCATGTGTGCACATATACTTACATAAGTGTAGATTTGCTTGTCTCCAGAAAACATATATATATATATATATATATATATATATATATATATATATATGTGAATCAAATGAGTTCCTCAAACATATATATATATATATATATATGTTTGAGGAACTCATTTGATTCACATATTTGTGGTGAAATTTGTTTTCTCAAATGTACATGATTTCCTGATTCTTTTTCCTACGTTAAACTATTTGTGAACAAAGAATTTCAAAATGGGTCTCTGATTTAAAACAATTATGAAATGGAATTATAAGTGTTGAGTTTTATTTTCTTTATTAAAAATGGTAGTGTCAGTGAGGATTTAGAAATAAAAATTACTGAACTATGGTTCAATATAATAATGTAAAACAATCAAAAATACTAGAGTATCAGATTTATATGAATATATCAGATTTAGCTACTGTTAAATATTGCAATGATTTTATTCATATATTTGATAATCAATAACATGAAATACTGCTTTTAGTAAGTATAGAAGTCCAAACTCTTTATTATATACTTATACCACCAAACCAAAACTCCTTATTGAAGTTTTAGGGCAAAGGAAGAGATTCCAGGTCTCTTATTTTATACAGAATAACACAGTACAAAAAATATAATATTCAAATACTTTATTTTTAGTCTGTTTTAAATTACAAATTTAATTAATATCTAATCTCTTGTAGCTTCTATTTTGAAACATGCTTACATATAAGGTGACCCATTTTTATTTATTTATTTTATTACTGCCAGATTGCTAAAGGCCTTACAGTTTAATTTTCCTAAAATGAGGTGTGGGAAGTGCAGATGGAACTGAATAGCCTAAAATGCAAATGCGGAGGGCCTTGCTCTGGGGATGCAATGACTCTTATGCTTCCTAGTTCTTTCCAAAAAGATTCTATAATTTTATTGAAAAACAAAACTCCAGGTTTTCTTCTTTTTATTTAAAAATATTTTCCTCTATAGTTAAAAATTCTAACATTCTGTGTACAGTTATGCCTTTTATTTTTCACAAGTATTGTCTTCTGCTTTGATTTGTAGCTCATGATACTTCTATGTGTTTTTCTTTTTAATTGTTTTAAAATTCTAAACCAGTCATAGTGGTGATGCTTGTAATACCAGTACTTGGGAGGCTGAGCAGGGAGAATTGCAGATTTAAAGCCAACTTTGATAATTTTGCAAGGCTTTCAGCAACCCAATGAGACCTGTTTCCAAAAAAGAAATAAAATCGTGCTGGGGTCTAGCTTGAAGGTTGAATACCTCTACATTCAATCCTCAGTAGAAAACAAAACAAAAGAAAACAAAACTATAATATAATTATTTGATTCATGTTCCATTTTTTTTCATGCTCATTACATTTTTTGGTTTGTTTTAGGGTGACCATAATAAGTTCTATTGAGTGAGTTCACCAGGAGGGTAACAGAGCTAGCTGGACCCCAGAGTGAAAAGAGGAGAACAAGTCTGCTGCATTGTCCAGAAATTCTATCCCTCCTCATGCAGAGTAATTTTGAGGAGGTTACGTTTGGGTTTTGCACCACTATATTGGAATTTTCCTCTGGTGTCTAAAGCTGCAGTGTAATGGGCTGGAAGTCTCTGACCACAGCTGGGTGGGGCAGGAAGGTTCTTCCCTGTCCCATTTTCTTTCTCCACCCTGCTCATATCTGGCAAACTACCTAATATTTCTCTCAGGAGCTAGAGGCCCTTCCTATCATTATTTAATCAGTTGATCTAAGGATATCTTGTAAAGTATAATTAAACTTTATGTATTTATTTAAATTAAGTTATTGTAAGTAACATCTAATAAATATTGTATTACTTAACATAAATTAGTGATTCCTTTATAAAGCATATATTAGATTTGAACACATACTAATATAAATGTTTTCCATAATCTTCAATTTTGTTACTGGCATGAAAGTTTATTCCTACACAAAATATCATTACAACCTTAAAAAATATTGAATCATTATTAAGGGTGTCATTACTTTATCTACTGTAAAGTCAGCCATTCTCATGTATTCATTCTCTCATGTGGAATTTTAAACCACTTATTTCAGAATATTTCCTTTGAGATTTTTTTGAAAGTTCATTAAATTCATAATGAAGTTATCATAGGGAAATCAATATTAGGGAAAATTGTTATTATATTTATATTTCATATTAGAAAAATATTCTTTTTATTTATTTACATTTTCTTTCATCTCAGAGTTAAAAGTTCAGTTTTCTTTAAGGGACTTTTGCACATTTGCAATTCAGTCAGCTATTTCATACCATATACATAATATATATATATATGAACACATTTTCTTAAAATGTAAAATTTTACTCAGATGTTTGTTTTATATTTATTTATTTTTATATTTTGAACTACCTTAAGCTACATGTTGAAATCATTTCATTTAAAAAACTATTGTAAGTTTGTTTTCACAAATTTGTTTATTCATTCAGTTTAATTTATTGGGATTTTATTTACCACTACAATCTTTATACTTAAATAGGAAACATTTTTCTCTTTCTTCCACATCTCTTTTATATTCTTATGGCCACATTTTGTTCTTTTAGTTTTCTTCTTCTGAAATCTGAAAGAAATTTTAAAGTTGGTCACTGTATTACAAATTTAAAAAGTTAATTTTGAAGGGTCATTTTGATCTTTAATTATTTTAGAACTTTTTTTATTAATCTCTTGATTTTTTTGTGATCTCAAAATCATTTTCTTGTTCTTTTATTTCAGTCTTCATCATAGCTTATTGTCTTCATCTGAGCTATTTTCCTTATGATATCTTAATATTGGCTCATAACTCACTTAATTCTGATTTTAAAACTCAAAAAAGATATTTTCTTTCTTTCTTTCTTTCTTTCTTTCTTTCTTTCTTTCTTTCTTTCTTTCTTTTTTCTTTCTTTCTTTTTGATGTACTGGGGATGGAACCTGGGGGCATTCTACCTCTGAGCTATAACCCCAGCCCTATTTTTTATTCTTTATTTTGAAACAGGGTCTCACTAAGTTGCAGAGGTTCTCACTAAGCAGCTGAGGCTGGCCACAAATCCGCATCCTTCAGTCTCAGCCTCCCAAACGCTGGGATTACAAGCATGCGCCACCATGCCCGGCTCAAAAAAGATATTTTAAAAAATCATTTCATATGCTAAATTATTTCTGTATACTTGTTGGTCTTTTAAAAATTTTCATTCAATTCAATTGATCATTTTTATTGTTACTTATTTATTTTAGGTGTTACTTTTTTGAGTTTTTTATTTATTCTTGATATTAGTCCTCTATCAGAGGAGTAACTGGCAAAGACTTTCTCACATTCAGTAAAGAGCTTCACATTCTTGATTTTTTTCTTTGCTATGCAGAAACTTTTAAACTGTATGTCAGCCATTTATTTTTTCTTGGTTTTATTTCCCGAGCTTTAGGGGTCTTATTGAGGATCTCTACCAGAGCCTATATGTTGTACAGCTTTTTCTATATCTTTTCTTCTTTTAATTGCTTAGTTTCTGGTCTAATTCCTAGGTCTTTGATCCATCTTGAGTTAATTTTTGTTCAGGGTGAGAGAGAGGGGTCTATTTTCATGCTTCTATGTACGGATATCCAGTTTTCCCAGCATCATTTGTTGAAAAGGCTCTTTTCTCCAGTGTATGTCTTTGGCACCTTTGTCAAAATCCAACTGGCTATAAGTGTGAAGATTTGTCTCAGTTTCTTTTGTTCTATTCCATTGGTCTATGTGTCGCTTTTTATGCCAAAACCATGCAGTTTTTGTTACTATAGCTCTGTAGTATAATTTGAAATCAGGTATTCTGAGGCCTCCAGCATGGATCTTATTGCTCAGAATTGGTCTTATATTCTTCCATATAAATTTTAGGACATTTTTTCTAGTTCCATGAAAAATAACATTGTTATTTTGATAGAGATTTCATTGAATTCACAGATTGTTTTGGAAATGTGATCACTTTGTCAGTCTCTTTTGCTGCCTTTTCAAGAACATGGGAAGTATTTCTATCTTCTACGGTATTTTAAATTTCTTTATTCAGTGGTATATAATTTGATTGTAGATATCTTTAACTTCTTTGGTTAGATTTATTCTTAAGGTTTTAATTTTGTTTGTTTGTTTGTATCTTGAAGTTTTTATGATTGGAATTATTCTGATTTTCCCCCCAGGGAATCCATGGTTGATGATGTACAAGAAAGCTATTGATTTTTCTAAGTTGATTTTATATCCATCTATTTTGCTGAATTATTTTTTAGCTCTAGAAGTCTTCTGGTTGAGTTTTGTTCTAATCAGCATTCTTACAGCCATAATATAAAGGCCTAACCATGTAATTTAGAGGAAAGAGGATATATTTGCTCACAGTTTAATCCATATGAGACTGGTGACCATGGATTTCAGGGCATAGTGGTGGGAGTTAGAGAGAGGGAGAGCACATGGGCTATGCTCCTCATATCATGGAAGTCAGAATCAAGAGACAGAGAGAGTGGGGGAAGAAGGAACCATATATAATCCCAAAGCCACACCCTCAGGAATTCACCCCCTCCAGCCACAGGCTATAGGCCCAGGCCACCACCCAAATAAATCCATTACAATGAATTTATTCATTGATGGGATTATGACCCCCAAAAGTCAAGTACATCAACTTCAAACATTAATCAATGAGCTCTTTAGGGGACATTTTATTGGTACTTCTAAGAATCAAATCATGCCATCTGAAAACAGAGATGATTTTAACTCTTCTTTACATATTTGTTTCTTTTTAATTTCTTTGTCTTGTGTAATTGCTCTGGCTAAAATTCTAAGCAATCTGGGAAATGTAAATCAAAAGAACAGTACGATTTTCACCTAACTCAAGTTAGAATGACAATCATCAAAAACACAAACAATAATAAATGCTGGTGAGAATGTGGGAAATAGAAACTCTTTTATAGTGTTGGTACAGTTATAAATTAGTACAACAATTATAGAGATGAGTATGGAAGTACCTGAAAAGATTAGTAATGAAACTACCATTTGACCTGAAGTAGAAAAGAAGAAATAAAAGTAATAGATAAAAAGGAGACAAACAGGGAAGAAAAGGAAGATTGCAGCTTTAAATCTAATAACCCCATGATGATCTTTGTCTTCACCCTATTTTTCCTTAGACAAACATCCCCTGAAAGCTGTCACCTTTAATCCTAAAGGCCTGT
>PVLC010047115.1:0-11202 GCA_004027655.1 Graphiurus murinus
TTTGTTTTCCTGGCCTTGTGCCATTGTCCCTAAGTCCTTTTCTCCAGGACACAACCCCCTAAACTTCCCTTGGCCATGGCCACATGTCTCAAACCCAGGGCCTTGAGCCCAGGTCTGACCCAGTTAACCCTACACGTCCCCAGGCTATCCTGAGTACAGCCAAGATGGTCACCCCCTGGCCTTATCCACATGTGGTCCTGTTGATAATTTAGGATCATCTGAGTCCTAAACGTTTCCTGTGACCTCTTCCACCCACCCTGAAGAAAGTCAAGTTTAGTGTCACAGCCTAAGGCTTCCAGGCCCTTGCCCAGAAACCTATAACGCTCGCTCTCATTGATGGTCAGATTCATTTTGTGATGGATCCTGCACAAATCCCCATTGCTGTACCCCAGGCCTTGCCTACTGTACTAAGCACTGATTGAAATGACCTTATGATCGATTTATAGGACCAGGTTTCTCCATGTTTATTTTCTGATGGCTTTGGCACCTGAACTTGTTTCTCCTGGCCCCCCTCCAGGCTTGACCCAAGTCTCCTTTATTGGCTCCATGCCAACAGCTGCTTCTCAAAGTCTTACCCCCTACCCAACCCTTCCCCAGTCCCACTCCAGCCCATTGGCTAACTTTCCATGACCAGGCTTAGTCATGTTTATTTCCCTGGGCCATTTTGAACCTCAACTTATTTCCCCTCTGCCGCTGCCCCTCACCATCATTCCCTGGCCTCCTCTAATGGCTTAATGCCAACAGCTCTTTCCCAAATCCTTTCAACCCAGGCCCACCCAAGACCCAATCATCCCACTGGCTTACATTCCTTACTTGTGGTTTTATTGCTTTGACAATAACCAGCCAGGTTGCCCAGAGCCCTTGGCCAGACTCATTGTGCTTTTTCCTTTACACCCTGCTCAAATCCCCAAGCCCAAAGCTCTCTAGTCTTACCTGTTCCCACTGTAAAATTGACTGGCCATAATCACCAGGTCTTAACTATTTGAGGTGCCTATTGGTTGCCCCTGCCACATGCCTCTCTCCTTAAGCCTGTGTGCTTCACCAAGACCCAGGCTCCCAAACTTCTCCTAGCCATGTCTAGGTGTCCTGATCCCTATTCCTTATCCCTTGACCTCAAGCAACTCTCTACCCCAGTTGCCAGATTGAATGCCTGAGTGGTCCTGCCCAAAGCCCCAGTCCACACACACCAGTCCTTGCCTCGCCTGCACTACTCACTGTCCTAATGACCTTATGGTCGGAGTAACCAGGCCTTCGTGTTTATTTCCCCATGCCACTTGCCAGCTGAACCACTTCTAGGCCCTCCTCCAGGCCTGTCTCCATTGAACAGCCACTTCCCCAAACACCAGCACACCCAAACCCTCCAAGGCCGACTCTAGCACACTGCCATACTCTCCTGGCTCCTGAATTGTGGTTTTAACTTCTTGGCATTAACTGGCCAAAATCCCATTAGTCCTCGACCACTGAGATATATTAACCACTTGGCCTTACTGTCTTTACCTCCACCATTTGGCTTTAAGCAATGTTTAAACCCTTGCCCAGACTGACTGAGCAGAGTGACCCTATATTCCCCTTGTACCCTGCCCATACCCTTATGACCAAAGTGCTATGATATTAAATTTCTTCTGTCCACCAGTCTTCATGACCTCCTTCCTTTCTGACTAGGTGTTCACCATTTTCAATAGCCATTTGCATGGGTGCCTGGTGGTGTTGCCCTGGCCTAGTGCCTCTGCCCTTGCTCCTCTCCCACTGCTGATTGACTCGACCAAAGCCCAGTCCCAAACCCTTGCCCACCCAGCTGTATACACTGGTGTGAAAGCCTCATGGACATAGCGACCAGGTCCTAGTCATGTTTCCTGTTCCTCTGGGCCATTTGGAACTTCAGTTTGTTACCGCCACATTACTGCCTTGTTTTCCAGCCTCTTATGGACTCCAAGGCAACAGCTGATTTTCCAAACCCTTTCAACCCTGGCCCATCAAGTCTCAATCTATCCCACAGACTTACCCCCTTTACATGTGATTTTATTGCCTTGACATTCATCAACCTAGCATCCCCCAATCTTTATACTCCGAACATGTATTAAATTCTTACTTTCAAGTAGTGGCCTTAGCATTTTGATTTACTCATTTGTACAGAGCCATTGCACAGACCCACTGTGCTCTTTCCCTTCCACCCTGCCCAAATTCCCAAGCCCAAATCAGTCTGATCTTTTTTGTTCCCACTTCACCATGGTCTGGCCTCCTGGCCATAGTTACCAGGTCTTAACCATTTGAGATACCCATTGGTTGCCCTGGCTTTAAGCCTCTTTCTTTGCACCTATATCCTTTCACCCTGGCCCTGACCTCCGCAATCCTATCCTGGCCATGTTCACATGTGCTGAATGCTATGCCTATTCCCTGGCCCTTGAGTAGCTGTTCCTCAAACCCTCAATCCTGTAGCCCCATGACAAGCACACTCTACCCCACTGCCTTTTTCTGTCTCCTGGAAGGTGATTTTAACATCTTAACATTAAGCATTCAGGCCCTGTAACCCAACATCTCATCAGTGTTTCTACCTTCAGAACATATAATCCACAAATGCTCACCTCAATACTTTGGATTCTGTGAAATGACATTTACAATATTCCAGAGCCCTTGCCCAGACCCACTGTGCAGACCACCTTCCCCTTAACCATCCCAAGTCCCCAAATATCATATTACCTGTTTTCCATGCCTGCTTGACTTCATGACTCCTGCCGGCCTTAGTCACCATGTCTTGACTATCTCAGTGTCCATTTTATTTACCATTTGTGCCTGGTATTGTAGATCTGGCCAAATGTCCCTACCCTGGCCCTTACCATCTCCCTCCCTTCTGACCATGTCCTCCTGTCCTGATCCCAGGGCCTTGAGCCCAAGCCTAAACCCCTTGTCCTCTCCCCACACCATCCCACCCTGGCTTTAGCCAACCAGGCACACCTCCTGACCTTGTCCATGGAATATGAAACATTTGATAGTAACTTGCTTCATGCTGAAGCCTAGCATTCCAGTTGTCCTGCCCCTAGCCCTAGCCCTGGCCCTGGCCCACCACCCTAAAGCCTGAGGCCAGATCCCCTTACCCATTGTCCCTGTCTTGCCGAGTCCCACTGCACAGACCACCTTACCCTTACACCCTGTTCCAATCCCCAATACCAAAAGGTATTGACCCAGATACCTTCATCAGTCCACTGGTCTTCATGACCTCCTGTCCTTAGTTAGCAGGTCTTAACCACTTCAGATGCCCATTCACCCTCAGTTCCTGGCTGTATTGCCCTGGCCTCATACCCTTGTCTTTGCCCCTAGACCCTATTCCCCAGTCTTGACTTCTTCTATCTACTCTTTGCCCTGGGCATGTCTGCAGGTCTAGAACCAGTGCCAGCTCTAATTCTCTTCTCATCCCACCCTACCCCACCATACCCTGGCAAGAGCCCAGGAGGATCACCGCATGTCCTGTCCCTGTCATATGCAACTGCGGATTTGAATTTCCTACGTTTTGTGATCTGATGTTCCATTTGACCTCTCCCACATACATGGATGGAATTTATGGCCTTAACATTCTAGCCTAGGGTCTTGCTACAATGGTACAGTCCTTGCCCCCCACCCTAATCCAGTTGCCAGATTCTGTCTGATTGACTCTGACCAAAGCCCTATCCCCACCCCCAGGCCTTGCCTTCCCTGTACTACTCCAGGTCTTAATGACCTTATGGTCATAATGACCTGGGCTTTGTCATGTCTGCTATTCTCCAATGGCATTTATTGCTTGCATCTGTTTAAGGCCCCACTCGTTTCAGGCCCCACTCAAAGTTAATCTCCCAAGATTCCTGTATTGACTCCATATCTACAGCTACTTCCCCAAATACCCCCACATACAACCATTCCTGAGGCCCACTCTAGCCCACCACCTTACTCTCCTTACCTCAGACAACGTGGTTTTAAATCCCAGAAGGCTTCTCACCACTAAGACATTAAAATCCTTGGCCTCCCCATTGTTCAGAGCCCTTGCCCAGACCTACCGAGCAAACAGACCCTCTTCCTTTTGCATTCTGCCCACAACCCCAGGCTGAAAGCACTTTGACATTAAAAGTTTGCTCTGTCTGCCAGTTTTCATGACCATCTTCCCTTTTTGACCAGGTCTTGGTTATTTTAGATGCCCAAGAGCATTGGTGCCTGATGTTGTTAGCCTGGCCTAGTGCCTCTGCCCTCGCTCCTTTACCTTTGCCCTTCTGGCCTCCCCTGGGCATGTGCATGTGTTCTGATGTCAGGGCCTTAGCCTGGGTTCATCCATTTGCACCCTGGATATAGCCAATGAGACTCAACTCCTAGCACTGCCCTAGTGACTTGAACCTGTTGATCATGACCTCCTAACTTTTGTGGTCTGGCACGCATATGAGCTCTCCCACCTAGACTGATGTTCTGGTCTCAATGTAATGGCTTCAAGCTGCTGGTTGCATATTCTCGTCAATGGCCTCTGCACTATCTCCATTGGCCTTAACTCAATTACAGATTGAATATTTATGAAGCCCCACACCCATGCCTCTATCTTGCCTCCTTCGCACTACTCATTGGTCTTCATGACCTCATGGTCTTAATACCCATGACGAAGTCATGTTTGTAACTTCATGAAATCATTTGCAATCTGTAATCATGAATACTCTCCCCTTACCCCCACACTTGTACTCTCCCACCTAACTGATGGAAGCAATGGTTTTAAAATCATGGCCTCTGGGCTGCCCTTAACCCCTGGCCCTTACTTAAAACCCTATCCCCTGAGACACGATTCCCTTACCCATTGACCCTGCCCAAAGCCCCAGTCCCCCACCCCAGACCTATCTTGTACTACTCATTGTTCCTAATGACCTTATGGTCGTAGTTACTAGACCGTAGTCATGTTTGTTATTCCCCTATACCTTTTGGAACCTGAACTGATTCCTCTGTACTCCAGCTCTAGACCAGTACCCTTTGCCTTTTGTATTGGCTCTATGCCTGCAGCTGTTTCCTTCAAGCCTTCCAATACTACCCAGGCCCCCTTTATCCCACAGAGTTACATTCCTGACCCTCTTCTTGTGGTTTTAACCGTTTAAGATAAACCTTGCATGTTTGTTAACCAGTATTCCAGAAGGCTTTATACCACCAAGAACTATTAAACCCCTGGCCTTCATGTCTTAACTCCTATATGTTGTCTTTACCTGCTTCCCTGAACCACCATGCACCCCACCTTCCTCTTACACCCAGACCAAATCTCCAAGCTGAAACTGCTGACCTTACTGGTTTCCTCTGCCCACTGGCCTTCATGATCTCTAGGCCTCAGTCATTAGATCTTAACCATTTCAGATGCCCATGACCCTTTTGTGTCTGGCATTATCTGGCCTTGTGCCCTTGCACCTTACCCTCTGGCTTTGACACCCACCACCACTACCACCCCCACCACCCCTGCTAATGACTGCATGTACTGATTCTAAAGCCCGCAGTCCAGGTGTGATCAACTAGTCTTCATCGTTTCTCTCACCCTGGCTACTATATGGCTCCATTGTGGGATTATGAATAAAAAAGTCACCATCCTCCATTGCTGGCATGTGGACGATGTCATATCACTGTTCTTCAGAGCACCTAGGAATAGAATCTATGTTCTCTCCTGGCTGTTCACACAGGCCTTGTCCAAATGTTCTGGACCCAGGATCTGAGCCACAGCCTGATGCAAAGGCACTGACCTAGCCTCACTGTGGCTGTAGCCAGTTCATCTTGCCTCCTGGCCCTGTCCATGAGATGTGCCACTGTTGGTTCTAACCTCCTACCATTTGCGGCCTTGGAATCCTCAAGTGTGCTCACACCTGCACTGAAGTCCTGGCCTTAAGCCATAGTCTCAAAGCTCCTAGATCTATCCCCTGGCCCTTGCACTCCACCCCACCCTCCTGGCCAGATCCAGGCTACAGTTTGCCCTATGCAGACCTGCAATCTCCTCCCCCTGGCCTTGCCTGTCAGCACTGCTCACTGGCCTTAATGACCTCAGGGTCTTACTAACCATGACAAAGTCACGTTTGTTATTCCCTCAAGCCACATGGAACCTGAACTTGCTTCCCAGCCCCAGCCCAGTCTGACCCTTTGGCCTCTTATTGACTGCATACTAAGCATTACTAAGCCCAAACTGCTCGCCAAATCTACTTGACACCTATCCTAGATAACAATCTGTCCTTGTTTTTTATATGTGGTTTTCAACTGTTCCAGTTTACCTGCTGAGTTTGGAAACCCAGGATCCCACATGGTGTCCATTCACAAGAGTTACTAACCCCCTGGCCTTAATACATTGGCCTCTTTCTATGGCTTTACCCATTGTCCAGAGCTCTTGCCCATGGCCGCTGTGCAGACTCTCTTCCCCGTGTGCCCTGACCAAACCCCAGCTCCCCATCCCTCCCATTAGTGCCGCCCACTGGTCTTCAGGACCACCTGGCCTTAATCAGTAGGGCTACATCCATTAGCCCTTTGAAAATCATGTCATAGCCCTGGCCCTGGCCCTCTCTGCCTTGCCCCTCCCCACTTGCCTCTATAACATACACATTGGCCCAACACCTGGTCCTGTCCACATGTCCTGAACCGAGGGCCTTGAGGTCAGGTTTTTGTCCCTTGTCCTTTCCCCACCTGTCCCTGCCCAAGCTCTACTCATGTAGCCTCACATCCTGGCCCTTTCTATGTGATGAGTCAGCTGATTCTAACCTCCTACATTGTGTGGCCTGATGTCCCAGGTGAGCTCTTCCACCCAAAGTGATTGAATTCTGGCTAAAGTCATGACCTCAAATTCCTGGTCTCATCCTCTGTCCCTCCCACAACTACCTAACCCCATGTCCAGACCCAGATTTTTATTTACCCTGCCAAAAGCCCCAGTCCCATACCCTGGTCCTTGCTTACCCACCTAGCACTCCTCATTGGTCTTAATGACCACAGCAGTCATGTTATTATAAAGCCATTTAGAATCTGAAGTTGTTGCTGAATTTCCCCTTCCCCACAGGGTCTTCCCAACCTCTCCCTATCCCACTCTACCCTGGCTATATCCATCCAGCCTGACATTCTGGCCTTTCCATATGCTATGAATCAACTGATCTTACACTCCTCCATTGAATGGCCTGGATTCCCAGATGAGATCTTCACTCAGAGTGATTGAGGTCATGGCATCAATCCCAGATTTCAAATTCCTCATCCTTTCCCCAGCTCCTGTCATAACCCTCTTGTCCAGATACACGTCATAGTGACCAAGACTCAGTCATGTTTGCTATTTCTCTGTGCCATTTGAAACCTCAGCTTATTCCTTCCATGCCCATAGCCTGGTTCCCCAGCCTCCTCTATTGGTTCCATGCCCTTTGATAGCAGGCCTCCCAAGCCCCACTGCAGTCCACTTGTGGCTTTATTACCTTGATAATAACCTGCCAGGTTTCTGAAACCAGCATCCTGAAAGCCTTATACCAATGAGAGTCATTAAACCCCTGGCTTCACACCTTGGCATTTTGATTTACCCATTGTCAAGAACCCTTGCCCAGAGCTGCTATATTCTTTGCCTTATAACTTGCCCAAATCCCCGTTTCCAAAGCACTCCCTTCTTAACTGTTCCTGCTGCCCCATGGTCTTCATGGCCTATTTGCCAGTCACCAGGTCTTAACCCATTTGTTTCCCTGGCCTTGAGCCGTCTTTGCTCCTTCTCCCCAGGCCATGACCCCTTAATGTCCCCCTCACCATGGCCATGTGTTTTGAACCCAAGGCCTCAAGCCCAGGCCTGACCCAGATGTCATTATACCTTCCTACCCCACTCTAGCTAGCTTGAAGAAGGCTCACTTCATGGCCTTGTCTATGTTATGTGATCCTATTGATCTTAATTCTATCATGTGAGGCCTAATATTCCACTTCACCTTCCTCCTACCCTGAAGAAAGTCATGGGCTTAATGTCACAGCCAAAGACCCCCAGACCCTTGCCCAGGCCTCTAATCCTCCCTCCCTGATGATCAGAATTACTTCCTGATGGATCCTGCCCAAAGCCCGCCCTTGCCCTGCCCCAAGGCCTCACCTACCTTGTACTGCTTAGTGGGTAGAATGACCTTATGGTTGTAGTGAACCAGGTTTCCTCCACGTTTACTTCCTCTGACTTTTGGCACCTGATCTTGTTCCCCGGACTCCTTTATTGGCTGTATGCCAACAGCTGCTTCCCAACCTTGCTCCCTACCCAACCCTCCCCCAGGTCCACTCCAGCCCACTGACTGACTCTCCTGACCCTTTAGAAGTCAACACATTGACCTGTCAGATTTCTCACTAGCCACCCACAAGCCTTCACATCACCAAGATATGTTAAGCCTTGACTTTAATTTCTCAGCCTCCATATTTTGGCTTCTAACCTATGTCCAGGGAACTTGCTCACACCCACTGTCCCTTCCAGCCCACACTGATGAAAGCAATGGCTTTAATGTTATTGCCTGAGAAGTTCTGGCCCTATTTCCTGGCCCTTGCTTACCACCCTAACTCCTGAGGCCAGAATCTCTTGCCCCTTGTGCCTGAACAAAGCCCTATCTGCTCACTGGTCCCATAAGCTATTCTACCTAGACTGATTGAGGTCATAACATTAATGGCCAGGATTTCAAACTCCTGAAAGCCCATTTCCACACCCAACCTTGCATACCCAGCCCTACTCATTGTTCTTAAAAACTCATGGTCAAGCTGGAGGTGGTGGTGCACGCTTGTAATCCCAGTACTTGGGAGCCTGAGTCAGGAGGATCGCAGGTTCATGGCCAGCCTCACCTTAAGGAGACTAACAACTTAGTGAAATCCTGTTACTAAATATAAAAACTGAAATAGGGGTTCCATGGCTAGAAGGCCCCTGGGTACCATTCCCAGGACCACCCAAAAAAATCATAAACAGGCCTCAGTAATGATTATCATTCCTCTGTGGCCTTTGGAAACTCAACTTGTTTCCCCCAGTCTCACTCCACCACCCTGGCCTCCTATATTGTCCTCCACATTTTGACTTACGCATTGTGGTAAGCCATTGCTCAGACCCTGGGTGCCCAGATACCCAACACATGGTGTCTTTCCCTTACCCCCTGTCCAAATCCCCAAGCCCAAAGCTCTCTGATCTCATCGGTTCCCACTGCCCCGTGGTCTGGCCTCCTGGCCCCAGTTACCAGCTCTTAACCATCTGAGGTGCCTATTCACTGGCCTGGCCTTGTGCCTCTGTCCTTGTCCCTGTGTCCTTTCACCCATGACCTGATCCATGAAACTTGGCCATGTTATTTATCGTGAAATCTTCCATTTTGTGCCCCAGCTCCCAGCTGCCCCCTGGACTCCTGAGTTGGCTCCATGCCAACAGCTCTTCTCCCAACTCGCACTCCTGCAGGTCATGCCAGGTTCACTCGACCCCACTGCCTTACTCTTCTGACCCCTTAAAGGTGATGTGGGTATCTTGGCATTATCCATTCAGGCTCCTTAATCCAGTATTTTATAAAGATTTTATCCCCCAAGAATGTATTAAACCATTAATGCTTTGGACAATGCCTTTTGGCTTGACTTATAATCCAGAGCCTTTGCCCAAACCCACTGTGCAGTCCAGTATCCTCCTCACCCTGCCCAAGTCCCCAATCGCAAAGCTGCATGACATTACCCATTTCCCTTGCCCAAGGAAATGCATGATCCTTCCTGGACTTAGTCACAGGTTTTTACCATAGTCACAGGTTTTTACCATCACAGATACCCAATTAATTCTCCATTTCAGGCTGTTGTAGATAAGGCCAAAGGTCTCTACTCTTTTCCCAAGGCCTTTCTCCTGCCCTTACCTGTCCCCTTCCCTCTGACTATGTCCACTTGGCCTGAACCTAGGGCCTTGAGCCCAGGCCTAATTCTTTTTTCCTCTCTGTACTCCATCACACCCTGGCTTTAGCCAACCAGGCTCAGCTCATGGTCCTGTCCATGGAATGTGAAGTGGCTGATTGTGCTTTCCTGCATGGTGTGGCCTGGTCTTACAGTTATCCCTTCCAGCCCACACTGATGGAAGCAATGGCTTTAATGTTATTGCCTAAGAAGTCCTGGCCCTATTTCCTGGCCCTTGCTTGCCACCCAACTCCTGAGGCCAGAATCTCTTGCCCCTTGTGCCTGCCCAAAGCCCTATCTGCTCACTGGTCCCATAAACTATTCTACCTAGACTGATTGAAATCCTGGCCATTAATGTCATGACCTCAAACTCCTAGTCCTGTCACAATGATATTACCCTCGTGTCCAGACCCGCCTAATTATTGGCACTGCTGAAAGCCCATTTCCACATCCCTGGCCTTGCATACTCAGCCCTAATCATTGGTTTTAAAAACTCATGGTCAAATCAGAGGTGGTGGTACACGCTTGTCACAAGTACTTGGGAGCCTGAGTCAGGAGGATCGCAGGTTCGTGGCCAGCCTCACCTTAAGGAGACTAACAACTTAGTGAAATCCTGTTACCAAATATAAAAACTGAAATAGTGGTACCATGGTTAGAAGGCCCCTGGGTACCATTCCCAGTACCACCCAAAAAAAATCATGAACAGGCCTCAGTAATGACTGTCATTCCTCTGTGCCCTTTGGAAACTCGGCTTGCTTCCCCCAGTCTCCCTCCACCACCCTGGCCTCCTATATTGTATCCATGTCCAAAGATGCTTCCCATAACTTTCACCCCTGGCCCACCCAAGCTCCAATCCAGCCCTCGATGTTAGCCTTTTTGTGTGGCTTTATTGCCTTGATATTATCCAGCCAGTTTTCTCAATCTAGTCTCCCACAAGCCTTATGCTACAAAATGCATTAATCTCCTGGCCTCATGTCTGGCCTCTGTGTTTTGATTGACTCATTGTCTAGAACCCTTGCCCAGACCCACTATATTCTTCCCCTTATCCACTGACCAAATCCCTAAGCTCAAAGTGCTCTGATCTTACTGTTCCCACTGTCCCACAGCCATCATGGCCTCCTGTTGATAGTCACCAGTTCTTAACCATTTGAGGTGCCGGTTTGTTTTCCTGGCCTTGTGCCATTGTCCCTAAGTCCTTTTCTCCAGGACACAACCCCCTAAACTTCCCTTGGCCATGGCCACATGTCTCAAACCCAGGGCCTTGAGCCCAGGTCTGACCCAGTTAACCCTACACGTCCCCAGGCTATCCTGAGTACAGCCAAGATGGTCACCCCCTGGCCTTATCCACATGTG
>PVLC010047116.1:0-11199 GCA_004027655.1 Graphiurus murinus
CCTCTGAACTACACACAGCCTTATTTATTTATTTTAGTATTGGGGATTGAACCCAGGGGCATTCTACCTCCAACCTACACCCCCAGCAATATTTTACTTTTTATTTTGAAACAGAGTCTCACTAAGTTATTAGCACACTGGCCTTGGATCTGCGATCCTCCTGTCTCAGGCTCCCAAGTACTGGGATTACAGGTGTGCAACACTACACTGTGCTGGGCTCCTCTTTCTGCTTTAACTATTGCAATGCCCTGAGGCAATGAATACATTCTGGTTCTAATAACATCCTAGGAAACATGGGTGAAATAATCAACGCCAAAGATGATCAACATGTTGATTGCATTCTTTGATATTCTAGTGAAGTGAATTTTATGTGTTTTTCATAGAAAATATGAACCAAAATAAAAATACATATATAACAAAAAAGGCAGTTACTTTATTTCCATAACTGTGTACCTCTTAATCACTAGAAGTTGGATTATTCTATTTACTTCTTTGCCAAAGCTTTAGCAAGCTCTTCGTCAGTATGTCTTTAAGCACTTTGTATGTAATTTAAAACTTAGAAAGTGCAAAAATACTACAAAGAAATATACCTTTTGCTAACATTCCCAAATTATTAGCATTCTACCGCACTTGATCTGTCATTCTCTTTTCCTACTTAAAAACCTCAGTGTGAATTTCCTAAGAACAAGGACACTATGACACAATTATATAGCAACAATACAATTATCCAAATCACAGAATAAATACTGTTATCTAAGCTGGGTGTGGTGGCACACATTTGTAATACCAGTACTTGAGACACTGAGACAGGAGGATCACAGGTTCATGTCCCTCCACAACTTAGTGAGACCCTGTTTCAAAATAAAAAATACAATTGGGTTGGGGGTATAGCTCAGAGGTATAATGCACATTCATATACAGATGCTTACACATGTCTCTCTCCGTCGTCGTCATCATCATCATAATCATCATTATCATCACCTATTTGTGCATTATAAGCCTGAGACCATCCTGATATCTTCAATTTGAATCCTACTACATGGAGTTCTTTCGATGCGCCCTACTTTCCATATTTGTTGTTCTCATCTCCATTTTCCTTCTTTGAATAGACCTTTATTTCCCAGAAATTATTTCCACTTTATCCTCTCGTTGCTCTTTTATGTAGTTTTTTCAGACCACTCTCCTTTGCTTTCCACAAGGGATTATCACAAGAGCTTCAGACAAAGCTCTGCTGAGAATCCAATGTTTATGTTCCTACTAGTCTGTGACTGGAAGTGTGTGTGTGTGTGTGTGTGTGTGTGTGTGTGTGTGTGTGTGTATTCACTGCCTTTTAGTTGTGCTGAGGATTTCCATTTTTTGTTTGTTTTATTTTAAGGCAAGAAGTGCCAAGTCTTACTATCATTTTTTAGGTATAGACTAGATCATGAAGTAGGTTGGGTCATCAATAATTTGGGCATATGGGAAAGACAACAAGTCTAGAAATTCCTAGAACAAAGTTTTGAGGATTTGATTTAATAGTCCTAGAGGAATAGATGGGCTGATGGGAAAGATGAGAAATGTTGTGTGTGTGTGTGTGTGTGTGTGTGTGTGTGTGTGTGTGTGTGTGTGAGAGAGAGAGAGAGAGAGAGAGAGAGAGAGAGAGAGAGAGAGAGAGAGGGAGGAGGGGGATTGAACCCAGGGACATTCCCTCAGTCATTGTTTTTTAATTTTTATTTTGAAACAGTTGCTGAGAGCCTTGCTAAGTAGCTAAGGCTGGCTTTGAATCTGGAATCGTCCTATCTCAGTCTCCGAAGTACTGGGATTATAGGCATGAGCCTCATGACTGGCATGACTGGCCACATGGGAATCTAATACAGAGCAGTATGAAGGATAATTCAGTCTCTTCATATAGGCCTAAAGTTTAGTACAGAGCCCAGAAGTGCGGGCAGATATCCACAGGCAAGGTGACACCCCCAGTCCAGTTCCACACCACTACCTACCACTGAACCACCGCTCTCTCCAGTGGGGACTCTTCTCCACTCTCTACTGACCCACATTTCTGAGCTGCTTCCTACAATTATCTTTTTAAATGTCAGAAACACTCTAAAAACTTCCCAGGTTCTGGGGGCTTCTACACAGGCTCTTTTTTTTTTTTTTTTTTGCAGATTTAGTAACAAAGAAGTTCTCCTTGAGTGAATGTTCCATTTCTTTCAGATGGAGCACAGGCACTGTCAGGGTAATTTAAATCACCTGGCCTCAGGTAATGTCAATTATGCAGACAATAGAGAATTTGGGCCAACTGCCTTGGATAGTGCAGTGTTTACAAAAGCACTCACCAGCAACCAAGAGAACAGGACATCAGTGGACTCTGGATGTGATGTATCCATAATTAATCAAATATCTGCTACCATTGATTTCAAAGGTGTGCTGACAGGCTGTTTAACACCAGCATGATTATAACAACCCATTTGGTGCACTAGAAGCTTGATAGGAATATATAATATGTCTCCCTTTGAGCCGCTTCCCACTGATATCATCCTGTCTCTGTGCAGAAACCTCCCAAGAAAGGATTAGGCTGTGCTACTGGGGAGAAACTCTCTGAGGTCCAATTGCAGGAACTAATGTCAAGATTTCCCAGGTGTTCTTTGATGATCCATTGTCATCTCAGATGGGTTGAAGAACTGCACCATTTACTTGAAAGTCAGAAATGGAGGCTTACTCAAAGGAGACATATGAAACCACCTTGAACTCCTGATCATATAAGGAGGCCTCAACAGTGAGCCTGGTCTAGAGCAGAAAGCAGATGGGGCTGACTTGCCTATGCCACTCACATTGTCAATGCCCTGGGCAACCTTGCTCACCTCTCTGAACTTTAATTTCATCATTATAATGGATGGGAGATCCAGTTGGAGAAAAGTGTTTGGAAACTTCCTTTGGAGCCTGACATTCTGAGTTCGTTTGGGTTGCCACAACAAAATATCCTAGACTGGGTGTCTTAAACAATGCACATGTACTCCTCGAAGTTCTTGGAAGTCCAAGAACAAGGCGCCTGCAGGTCGTGTGTCTGGTGAGGGCCAGCTTCTCAGCTTGTGGGTGCCATCTTCCCATTATATCCTCACATTTCTAAGTCAAGAAGAGAGCTCTGATCTCTCTTCCTCTTCTAAGGCTGCTCATGTCTTCATGTCAGCCTCCCACTCATGAATTCATCTAAACCTGATTCCTCCCAAAGGCTGCCTCTCCGGATATCATCAGATTGGGGATTACACTTTCAACATTAGGATTTGGTGGGGACACAGATATGTAGCCTTTTAGAGATTCCTTGGCTCAAGGAAACGTGTAATAAAGCCCCTTCAGGTGTCACCAAACTATTAAGCTAGTAAAAGTCTATAGACTTGAAACTATAACTTCAATGAGACCCTAAATATTGGTCTGGATTTTAGGTAGCTGTGTTTGGGAAAAGGTGAAGAGAAAAACACTCAGACACATCTAGGTTATAAAGAATAAGCCTCGTGAGACATCAACCCTGCGCCTCCTCCCTGTATCTGGGAGGAGGTGGACACAGGAATGCACTCCTCAGCCATGCCTTCTTCCTGCTGCACACAGCTGAGGGCAGGTGTCTGCCCTCCTGGAGAAGAACTACCTGAGAACCTCAGCGATGTGAAGCCTTTCAGGAAAGTTCCCGCTGCCTTCCTTTCCATGAGCATGTACCAGTTCCACCAGGCAGTAAACTGGAGAGCATGCCCTTCACCGGAAGGAGCTCCCATCCCCCGCTTTGTCCTGATGCTTCATTTAATTTAAGCACACTGAACCAGGAGTGGTGGCGCACGCTTGTAATCCCAGCATTTGGGAGACTGAGACCGGAGGATCCAGGTTTGTGGCCAGCCTCAGCTACCTAGTGAGGCCCTCCACAACTTAGTGAGACCCTGTTTTAAAATAAAGAATAAAAAATAGGTCTGGGGGTATAGCCAGGAGGTAGAATGCCCCTGAGTTCAATCCCCAGGACCGCAAAAAAAAAAAAAAAAAAGATAATAATAATAATTTAAGCACATCTGTAATCAGGCTGTAACTTGACTGACAGGCCTTGGCCATTTCTAAGTCAAGAATAATAATAACTTGCCTACTATGGTAATTAAGAGGTTTAAATTAAATAATATATAGAATATGCCAGGCATAGTGCCTGGCCTACCAAGTAACTAATGAACAGATGCTTTTATTATTACTGACCTTCATAACAATAACACTAAGATGAACAGAATGAAACCCAAGAGAAAAACTTGTCTTGGTTCATGAAAAACTAAGTTTACTCTTTTGAAGAGCTTTGACCAACTGAGGGCCAGGTCATTGCCAACTTGCCTGACATAGTTCCTGATCCAATATTCATGTGGAATGAAAAGTTTCCAAGGGTCATGCACACCAACCTGTGCCATCTGGATCAGACTTGCATTCACTGAGTCTGGGTGAGTTCTAATGATGCCAAGAGCGTATTCTATTAATTGGAAAAACTATCTGGTGATTTTTATATGTGATTCATTTGGGAAACATTGCTTTAGACTCAGACGGCCCTGGAGTAGGAAATCTATAGTGAAAGCTAGAATCATTTGAGGTATACCCGATGGGGCTGAGATCACCCACATCAAACTAAGGATAAATGAGTTCACTTGGTCACTGAATAGATATTTATTGAAATCACTAATAATTATCATGGAGAAGGTACTAGAGAAAGTCCCTTCAAAGGAGGAATAGTGACAAAATAAAACAGAGTGTTGGGTGGTATAGATTATAACACATGAGGATCAAAGCTGGGGCTTTCAAGGAAGACAGAGCAAGGATGTTTTGGAAATAGCAAAGAGAAATAAGAATACCCTTAAGCATCAGTGGAACCAGGATAGTGGAGGAGAAGCGTCAGCACCTGAGAAGTGCAGTGCTTTCAGGGCAGAGCCAGGTCTCAGTTGGATGAAAGCACGGAGCTGAATCATTCAGAGGAGCCATTGGCCAGGGTGTATTGTTGCTGGCAGACTGTGAGTTTCAAAGGGTACCATGAAACTGTTTAAGGAATTGGAGACATGAGAACAGAGGCCATGTTTGGAAAATGGTTTTTAAACTGCATGTTGCTACCTATTAGAGTTTTGTGAAGTCAGTTTAGTATATTATGATTAGTGTTTTTAAAAATTTTAATGAATAATATTAAAGTGCATTGTGGGTAGTAGAACTGTGTGGTCTTAAGGAATTTTTTGTTTCAAGTATATGTGTGTGGGGGGGGTGTATGTAAAGGAAGGATATGTACTGAGCTTGCACACACATGTGTAATACATGTATAGTGCTTTGGTGGTGTCACATGCGTACAGCATGGTATATGTAAGTGTAGTGTTGAGAGGTGACCCACAGAGACACACCAGACTCCACTGTGCCAGAGAGGTCGCTTTATTTACTGGCCAGCCGGGGTAAGCCGCCTGAATGCTGTCACACGGAATGTTGGTGTAGGCCAGTTTTATACCCCTTGGTTACAGAGTTGGGGGTGCAGAAAAGTCAGGTTTTTATGGTTATAAAATCATTACATTGTTCGAAGCCAGGTGTTTGTTTAGGACAGACACATATCTTACTTAGATGCTATCTTTTGGCCAAGATGGCTTCCTCATACCATGCGCAGCAAAGCAGTTTACAGAAGCAGATAATAGACGTTAAGATCCTTTTTACATCCTGCTTTAGTTACCGATTGCCCCTTTGACCTTTAGTCAAGGGGGCCCAGGAGAGCTTGCCTAAGACTTTTACCAAAAAATAGATATATACTGTTTCAGTAGTGTGGTGTGTATAGTGAGGTATGTGTGGTGCATATATGTGATGTATATGATTTTTATGTGTGTGGTGTATGTATATGTTCATAGTATATTGTATATGTAAATGCTGTGGTCTCAATGTTTATGTTCTCCAATGTTCACATGTTGAAATTTCCCCCCTGAATGACGACACTGGGAGGTAGGACCTTTGGAGGTGCTTAGGTCATGGGGACACTGCTCAAATGCATAGGATTACTGGCCTTATAAAAGAGTCTTGAGAGGGCCCTTTCCCCTTCTACCATGTGAGGTGACAGTGGACAGCCATCTCTGAGGACACGGCCTTCAACAGAGAAAATCTGCCAGAGGCTTGATCTTGGATTTCTCAACCTCCAGAACTATGAGCAATACATTTCTGTTGCTTATAAGCCATCCAGATTGTGGTATTTTGTTATAAAAGCCAAAACTAAGACAATATGTAAGTATATGTAATATCTTAGTTGTGATATGATTCATCTCCTTTGGGTGGGTCATAGTTTGGGTAAGTGTATGGACACAGCTCTATGGCAGTGCAGGGTAACCTAGCAGTCTTGAGTTTCATGTGAACTTACAAAATTAGGAAATAGACAAGGCCATTGCTTTTTTGCTTCAAGTCTTCACAGGTATGTGGTAGAAGGTTATGGGAAATGAAGGCCTAACCCCCACTCCTGCCAATTGTACAACTGAGGAATATCAGGCCAGAGGGGACTCTACTGAGAGCACTATGGCACTGAAACCCTTCCAAATGAGGGGTTTCTGAAATAAAAGAGTCTATTGAGGTATATGGCAGACGATCACTAGGAAAGGACAGGTCCTGGGACAAGTTCTGGAACTTCCAGCAGCAAGTTTAGGTAGTAGTTTAAAAATATGTCTGTAGGACCTCAGAGCCAAGAGTGTTTTTATAACAAAAATCTGGTTATAACACAATAGCTCACACCTTTGCCCTTGCCTACAAAAATAACATAATGCAAGGGCAGTGCACAAGCTCTGGAAAAACTAGCACAAAACTGTGTAACTCCACACCGAAACAACCTCGAATTTAGCCTCTAGATATTGTTCCTCTAAAAATATTAACACCCTGGACCCAGGGGTGCTTTCCCTCCCTCTGGAGACGGCCCACATTCTCCCTTGAACGTATATTGCTTGCTTTACCCCTAAGGCTTCTCACTCTCAAGATGGCTGGCATTCACCCTTGAATCTGCTTTCCTAAATAAATCTGTCTGTTTCTGAACCATTCATGCTGAGATTCTTTTTCCGTCAAGGGCCCCACTTGTCCTGAGTCAAGGTCCCCCTCTCTAGGAACAACTCTGGTGACAAACCTACATCTGTTATAGACAAGAGGAGCCGAATAAATAATATGAAGTGGGAAAAATTGGTTGGTCATATTATGGTCCATGAGGAAACACACTGTTTGTTTCTGGATTGGTTGGGGTTACTATTCTGGAAAGTTCATTCGAAAGCCAGACAGTTGCGCCTGGTGGTCAGCCAGCCTCCTGAAGTTATGAGCCAAAGTTTTGACATACTTTCAGGAATGTGGTACCATCTTTTGTTGGTTTGGCCCAAAGCTATCTGATTAACTTTGCTTACCCCTCTTTCACCCTCCAGCTCTTTTTTTTTTCTTTAATTGGTGCACTGTAATTGTATATGATAGTGAGATTCACAGTGATGCATTTATATCTGCACATTTAAAATTTTATTGGTGCCTTGTCATTGTACATGCTAGATCCTCCAGCTCTTATAATTAAATGTAAGATATCTCCATTTTCTTTTACTATTACAAAGTCAAAGGAGAGGAGACTAAAGGGTCAGGATAGCCAGGTTTGGGCTGGGATTTAAGCCAGGAGGCTGTCAGTGGTATAGGGTTCTTACTTCAGCAAACATAATTTAGTATCTTGGGTCTGGCTTGCGTGAGTCCTGTGTTGATTCTGAGTCTCAATCTGGATGGGTGATTGCCCTCAGAATTTCACGGAAGTTGCTACCAGTCCTAGAACCATCCCTGTAGAAGCCTTAGTCCCATAGCCTCTCAGGGAACTTGGCTTCTGGAAACATAGGAAATTTCATTTCCCCACAGTTGGAGGATCTCCATGTTTAGAGAGAAGGATGTAAATTCCTTCCAAATCCTCTCAAATCCTTTCCTGGTGATGTTCACCAGAAAGATGGAAAGGGTAAACTCCACGTACACCTAGTCCTCTCTTCCTTTTTCAACTTTGTGCCTTTGCAGACCCCACGGCATATATCAAAGCCCTTGTTCAAGCAAGATTACATAAAATTACAAAAGGCAGAATAAAAGAGGTATTCTATAGTAATTCATTGCAGACAAAGAAAGGAAGAAAAAGAATGTCATAATGCAAATGCACGGCTATCCCAGGCACCCAGCCACTGAGGAGAGTTGTCAAATTCAAAAAGATTCTAGTTTCTTTCCTCCCGTTCCTGCCTCCCTCTCTTCCTTTCTTCCTTCTTTTTTCCTTTTGGCCTTAAAAAAGGTAAAAATTTTTAAAAAGACTTTATAATGTCATATGAAAATGTGACCTCCTTATGACTGCTGTTAGTTTTTTATAACATCAGATCTTGCACTTTTATTTTAGTTTGATTAAAGATTAGTTTTCCAGCTCCTCTCCCAGTCTGAACTAGGAAGGCCCAGCTAATGGTTGCCATTAGCAGCACACTGTGGACCTGTGTTTCCTGTTTCCTGGGGCCATTTGTGGCGGGAGTGCTTGACTAAGTGCCCTTCCTTTTATGAGACGAACTAGGTATGTTTCTGTTCTCACTGAGAGCAGCCCCACACAAGGAACTGTGCTAAGACAGGAAGATCACAGGTTTGGAGCCAGTTTCAGCAACTTAATAAGAATTTGTTTCAAAATAAATTAAAAGGCTAGGGATGTAGACCAGAGGTAGAATGTTCCTGGCTCAATCCCCATTATGAAACAAACAAACAAACAAATCAATAAATATTATAAATAAATAAAATAGGGCTGGGGTGTAGCTCAGAGGTAGAACATCCCCTGGGTTCAATCCACAGCTGCCCCCCCAACACACACACACACACACAAAGTGACTGGTAAACCAACCAACAGGCCTTTACAAAATTTGCTAGCCAGGCATGGTGGTGCACACCTGTAATCCTAATACTTGGGAGGCTGAGAGAGGAGGATCACAGGTTCGAGGCAATGAGTCATAACAGTGAGACCCTGTTTCAAAAGAAAAAATAAAAGCCTGAGGGTGTGGCTCAGAGGTAGGATGCATGCCCCTGAATTTAATCCCCAGTACCACTGGGGGAAAAATTATTAAACATCAACCCATGCATGCATTTCATATGAAATAGGGTGGGGTGGTCAGATCAAAAGGGATATATATTTTTTTTCTGAAGATCCCCACCGTGCACCTGTTTGTGCTTCTGCTATCTCACTAGTGAATGCATCCAGCATGAGAATTGTGGGAAGGATTTACTTTTAACAAGCAGCTGTAATTTCATGAATAGGGTCATCTTGATTTAAGATGTTAAATTCAGTTCTGCCAAGAGATGCATCATTGAGGCATGTTGTCATGGGCACCACCTACGATGATTCTATAGTACATCTATCAATAAAGAGTCTCCAATTTTGTCATGTTGAAAGGGTGGCACAGGTTTAGGGATGGAAGTAGAAATGTGCTTCCAGGTTTTACTGTTTGTGAGACTGTAACCTGATAACGATAAGTGGTCGCATTGTGAAATAATTGCGTTAAGTGCTTTAGTGCAGATGAGAACATATAGTATGGCATATAGCCTTCAGGATCACTGCACAGATCCACTCAGGTTTCAGTGTTCTGTGTTTTGTTTTGCTTCAACATAGAAGAAAAGGTTCTTGGTCTATAGATGCAAAAATCTAGAGTTGATTGACTTCAACTTTCAACATGCCCCATAGCTTGTAGCTTCAGGCTAAAGTTTGGATTTGATTACTCTCCCAGAATATATTAAAGTAGCTTTATAGTGCCTGCTGCTAGCTTGCTTTCCATTCTTTTCCAAAACACTTGGTCATTTCCAGATGTTGTGTGTGAGCGAATTGGAAAAAGCAGGAGAGAGGCCAAGTTTATGCCAGTGTGGTAGTTTGTTTTAGCTCAGCAGAGACTGAGCCGGGTCTAGCTTCCTGCACTATTCAAATCCAGATGCCTGACAGGGATGTTAAATAAGGAGCCAGAGGGAACAGGAAGCACCCACTTTTCAGACTAAACAACCTCTCCCCTAAAAACATCCACCCAGCCCGGTTGACCCCTATTCCTCAGAGCAGTTATTAGTAACTTTTATCTATTTAAATCAGCTTAAGGTTACAGTTTGGGAGTACTTCTTGTTATTTTTAAGCTATTTTGTCTTTATCTTTTGCTCTATTTGTTTTACTTCCATTTTAATTTTAGTATTTTGTCTTATTTTCAAATCCTTTATTTTAAATGGAAAGTTGGCATAAAGGGAGCAATTCCTGAGTAAAATCCACATTCTCTTTTTCCCAGTCCTCCTCTGTTACCTCAAATGGGAAGCTTTCAGGATCCCCAAATAAATCTTTCAGTCCCATCCTGAATTATTCTGTTGACTTTAAAGATGTCTCCCTGGGAAAGATTCCTAGCTTCAAACCCAAGTCACTATTCCTTTAAAGTACCAATATAGTAGCTAAATCCTGAAACCAGGACCTAAAAAATGTTCAACAGAGGACCTAAAACAGTTTCAAAGAACACCAGAAAGAGCCAGGCGTGGTGACGCACGCTTGTAATCCCAGCATTTGGGAGGCTGAGACAGGAGGATCCGGGTTTGAAGCCAGCCTCAGCTACCTAGTGAGGCACTCTGCAACTTAGTGAGACCCTGTTTCAAAATAAAGAATAAAAAATAGGGCTGGGGGTATAGCTCAGAGGCTCGGAGGTAGAATGCCCCTGAGTTCAATCCCCAGTACCACACACACCAAAAAAAAAGACCAGAAAGGAGGCCTGGGATATTAAGCAAATATCCCTGGGCAGCAGGCAGACTGTATCCACCCTCTTGCTCACAGAGCCCCATGGGTTTTCCACGCTCTGAGATGCCCTTTAAGAACCTTGGCACTCAGGTGCTGAGTGAACACTTACCCTGTGCTGTTAGAGAGAGAGGCTACAGGGAGGAGAACAGAATGAGTCATAGACGAAATAAAACTCTGGAGATGGGATAGAGCTCTTTAAACTCTACTTGCCCTTCCTTGGGTAGTTGAGGACATTATTCTGATCCCTATTACTGTGAAAATTGCCACCATTATTAGCAAGGGTACATGATTTTCCTTAGATGTGTAGGAACATAAAATATGTCAAGAATCTTTATCATGGTGTTTGGGAAATGGATTAGTCCATTTTTTGTTACTATAATAAAATGTCCAGGGCAAGTTACTTTATAAAGAAAAAATTTTATTTTGGCTCATGG
>PVLC010047117.1:0-11163 GCA_004027655.1 Graphiurus murinus
GTGCTCTCTCTTTCTGCCTCCTGCTGCCATGCTCTGAGATCTTTATCTCTGGCCTCACATGGACTGAACCCAAAACTGTAAGAAAATAAATCTTCTTTCCTCTAAATTACATGGTTAGGTCTTTAGATTATGGCTGTGAGAATGCTGACCAGAACAGCTCATTTATAACTGATATAACCAATTCTTATTTGGCCCAAACTAAAGTTGGCCAGTAGTAATATAGACTCCTGGGTCCAGGTGAAATAACAACATTTAATCATCCTTTGTTCCTTTTTGCCCTAAGTCCATGGATTATCTCCCAAATTATCTCCAAAACATTAGGCCTAAGGGATTATCAGAAGGAATTTTGTCCTTAATCTCATTATTTTAGGTAGCTTTCTTTTCTTTTCCTGGTAGAGACTCAACCTCTCCTGCTCAGAGGTGTCTTGCCATCTAACCATCCCAGTCCCTAGCTGTGTGTTCTCATCCGAGTCTCAACATTCCCTAATTTTTCTGGGAGTTTCTGAAACTTGGACCCTGCTTCCTCCTCCAGCCAGGCCCCTCACAGGGAACTCTTTGGGGTCTGCTTTCATTAGGCATCCTCTGACACTTCAGTCATTTACAGAACCCTCACCCCAGGATACCTCAACCACCAAGGAAATCCTTGGTCACCTCCCGTGACATTTTTTTCCTTGTTCTGTATGCAAAGTCACTTGGTCTTGTGCAGTGCTAGCCAGGGCTCCTTTCTTTCACACTGCCCATACACTTTCCACTCGGTGTCCATTTTCTGCCAGGAAATGGCAGTATTTCCTCTGTCCTGGGGCTGCCAGTAACTCGGCAGCAGGACATGTCTCCCCTGAGAGGAATCCCTGCAGCCCTCTGGCAATGATTTCAACCCTGTATGGACCACCAAATTGTTGGAAATAAATTTCCATGAAGAAAAGACACATATTTGAAAGCAGGTTGGCAAGGCAAATTTTATTTTTTGCAAAAAGGGATCCTGCCACAAGTAAAGTCAGATGTGCAGGAACAACGAAGCAGAAAACTGTGAGGCATTTTATTTCCAGCATGGGGCTTCTGTGCTGTGCTCCTCTCAGTGAGAGCATGGCCTCATAATCTTTATGCCATTGGCTGAAGAGGATGCCGGGGGAGGGGTTAGCATTCACAATTTCTTTCCAGGAAATGCTATCTTTACAAAAAAATACAAGCACACGCAAGGTTACACAATGGTGGTTCTACAAATTGGAGCCTAAGTCAAGCTATTCTTTTGTTAGAAAAGATCTAATTATATTTTCACATAGGAAGAAACTCAGAGGAGGGTGATATGTTCTATTTCCCCAAAAATATAGAGTTTCAGAAATGGGATAGTTTGGAAAACAACAGAGAAAGGAACAGACACATGCTAGGACTCTCCAGGTGACAGCACTTAGAATACAGTTGGGGTCTATGGTCTGGAAGCTCCTGGAGCCTCAGGTTCCAATGCCCTGCCCCCAGTTTCCCTGGTTCCCAGTCAGTCAGAGTTGAAATCTATTTGGCAATTCTCATTGATCCGGCCAATTCCCTCCTAAGGTTTTGTTTTCTTCCCCATTGCTCCACTGGAATCCATGATTCCTTCCCTCTCCATGGGGTCAGTGTGTTACCACCTTCTGTGGTTGGGATCTCGAGTGTCATCTAGCAGCCCACAGAACTATTGGGAGGTGGTAGAAGTGGGGCCTAGTGGCAGGTCTTAAGGTCATTGAAGAGGTCTGTGGAGGGGAGAGTGGGACCCAGGCCCTTCCTCCTTCCCATTTTTGCTCCCTGGCCATGAGGTGTATAGTTTTGTTCTGCCACATGCCCATACCATCAAGGGCTGCCACACCGCAGGCTCCAAAGACACACTGCTGATCACCATGGACTGAAACCTCCCAAGCTGTGAGCTCAAGTCAACCTTTTTTTTTTGTGAGTTGATTAGAGCAGTTATTTGCTATAGGAACAGAAGGCTTACTGACATACCACCCAACAGGCTTCCTTCCTCCAATACAGCCCATCACATAAACTGCAGGTAAGATGATACTCCCAAGCATATGAACCCAGAAAGGAGAAATGGTGGGGGCATAGCCAGGTACCCCCCATGACTCCCATCATGATCACTAACATCCCAGGAGAAGGATATAACTACAGTGGAACCACCAAATGTTCATAACATAGCTATACAGGTGGTAAAACACGGGTCACCACTCTACTCTACATCAAAGTATTCTTAGTATGTTTTTCTTAAGATTAGTAAAATTCCTCTTCCAAGTATTATGATGAAACAAATGTCTGTCTACATGGCCCCAGCAATTATTTAGGACCACCTATACCCAAATGAGAGTCATCATGCCACTCTTCTGCTCATTATGCCTGATTGTGTCTCCCACTTGTGGGTGTTCAGACATCCCAGCCTGTCTATCAGAGTTCTTCCAAATCTGTCCCAACGTAAGTCTAGTTCTGCTTTGCCCACATATAACTGTGTTTCACAAGCTAGGAACATTCATTCTCAAATAATTTAAGCCAATCCCTTTAGCTATAGCACCTGTGTTCTTCCTCCTCTTTTTCAAATTCCACCTGTGCACAAGTCCCAGGTATTCTTCCACCTCCTCTGGGAAGCCTTTTCTGACTCCTCTTATTCCATTGATGTTTTCCTGTGAATGTGTTATTTCGATGTCAAATTATGATTCTACGTTAGTCACCATCTTGTATTGCTATCAACCTCTTACTGCATTTCTTTTTTGTTGTTTTTACTGGAGATTGAACCCACAGGCATTCTACTTCCAAGATATACCCTAAACCCTTCTTTCCCTCCCTCCCTCCCTTCCTTCCTTCCTTCCTTCCTTCCTTCCTTCCTTCCTTCCTTTATGTTTTGAAACAGGGTCTCACTAGGTTGCTGAGAGTCTTGCTTAGTTGCTGAGGCTGACCTCAAACCTGTGTTCCTCCTATCTCAACCTCCCAAGTACTGGGACTACAGACCACTCTTGGCTCAAACCTTACTTTTAAAAGTAAAAATTTGCCTAAAATGAGAATATCCAGAGACCAGAAAAAAAAGTCAAAGCCCAGAAAACAAAGTTCAGATTTTGCAAGATAAAAAGGAGTATGTATGCTTGAAATGTGTTGGAATCAGAAACTATGAACATCAAAGAAGCTGAAAAAAACAGGCTCAAGAGCTGGATGCAGTGGCACATTCCTATATTCTCAGTAATTTGGAGGCTGAGACCAGAAGTCTATAGATTCGAGGCCACCCTCTCAAGGAAGGAAAGGAATGAAGGAATGGGGGGAGTAAGGAAGGGAGGGAGGGAGGAAAGGTATTGTGTTATGGTTTGGATCTAGTGTCCCCTGAAGGCTTCTGTGCTGGAGGCTTGGTCCCTGTGCAGTGTTCAGAGGTGGGGCTAATGGAAAGTGATTGGATCAGGAGGGTTCTGACCTCATCAGTGGATTAACCCACTGATGGATTCATAACTGAATGGACTATGGGGCATTCGGGGGAAAGACACGGGGCTGTAGGTGGGGCCTAGTTGGAGGAAGTCAGTCACTTAGGAGCATACTCTGGAAGGATATACCTTGTCCCTGGTCCCCACCCCTTCCTTCCTTGTTACCATGAGATCAGTAGCCTCCTCTGCCATTTGCTCCTGCTGCCATGATTTTCTTCTTCCCTTTAGGCCCAGAAGCAATGGAACCAGCCAACCTTGGACTGAAACCTCTGAAACTGGTGAGCCAAAATAAATCTTTGCTCCTTTAAGCTGTTTTCCTTGTGTATTTTGTCACAGCAACAGAAAGCTAACTAACATGTGTGATAATGGCTCTCTCCTACCACCCACAGGCAATCAAATTACAGGAAAGGGAAGGATAAGAACCATAGGGGCAGGACAGAGAGGAAAAAGCAAGGGGACAGAGATAGAACCAAGCTTCTGGTGGAATCTACTTGACTTGGAAACATTATTACCTTCTTCCAACTTGGAGCTAACCGTCAGTGCACTTAGGTGATAGGAACCCCTGACAACTTTCTCTGCAGCTCTAGAATAAGAATTCCCTTCAGAAACTCTCTGGGAAGGGATGTAAGTCTACAGCTTCCACAAATCAGACTATCCTCTGTGTCAGGGATCTTGGGCAGAACTGGAGTTTTCATCTTGAAGTGTGAAGCAGCACTAGTGAGCAAGGCATTTTTCTAAGATTCTACACTTCAACCCACCCATGCTTTTTCCAAATATTATATGTCTTTCTTTAAAACCTCACAGCCACAATTCACCATCAAGCAACATGTTGGAAGGCTCTTTATATACATCCTATAAATCTATGCATGAACTTATTGTCATATTGTTTTACTCTAGTTTTCTAATCTATACTTTCCTCAGTGATGCATTTCCCAATCACTGTTTCTAAATGGCATGTGTTCAATCAGGAAATGCCTTGATATTCTCTGATTCATGTTATTTAAGCACTTTTTCTTTTGCTTTTCCAGAGTTAGAAATTGCATCTAATGGTCTTTCTAGGGTTGGTGGTTCCATTGCAAGGTCTGGGTCTAAATTCTCTCTCTGGTCCTTGCTACCCTGATCTTTGAGCAACTCCAATAAGGATGCAGGATATAAATTAGCTAGAACTAATTTCCAGGACTCATTCTATTCTTCTTTCTCAACTTTGCCTTCTGTGAGCTGCTTAAAATGCAGAAAAGAGCCAAGTGTATGGTGGCACACGCTTGTAATCCCAGTACTTGGGAGGCTAAAACAGGAGGATCACAGGTTTGCGGCCAACCCCAGCTACTTGGTGATGCTCTCAGCAAGTTAGTGAGACCCTATTTCAAAATAAAGAATAAAAAATAGGGCTGAGGGTGTAGCTTAGATGAAGAATGTCCTTGGGTTCAATCCCCAGTACCTAAAAAATAAAATGCGGAAGAGTCCTGCTGAGACACCCGCTCTCTGCATGCACTCCATCTCTCTCCTCATCTTCTGCTTCTGTCCCCCCTACTGATGGAGATGCCCAACAGGTGGCAAGGTGAGCCAGAGAGAAGAAGCACATGGAACTCTAGTGGGCAGAGCCCTCAGCTGCCATGGACCCAACCTGGGATATGAGTTGTCTGTGTGGGTCCTGGCAGCAAGTGGGTGGTACTTATTATCATTATTGATTCTGAAAAACTTTCAGTTCTTGGCCAAGGCTCTTCGTTGGAGGGCTCTTAGTGAAAAGGGAAGTATGTCGAAGAAATGAGATTTGAATGTACGAAAATTTCAAAAACTTCCTTTGGTCATACAAGAAGAAACAGCTGGAGAAGTGGAGGGGAAGGAGCTCATCTGCTAATTAAAACTCCAAGAGTAGTAGTAGGAACAATTACTCTAAAGCACTATCTCTCCCCACATTCCTGCAAACAAATTAGCTTCAACACCCATGCAGTAAGAAAAACAAATGCCAATTATACCTAGATGTTTCCTTGAACATGTTTTTTCTTCCAATCTCCATATGATCTTTAACATTACTTTGATAGTGGGTTGGATAGTCAGGTCTGTTGCTTATTTGGATAAATCATTTCCACCCACTTTTATTCTAAAGCAAATTCATGGCAGTGAAGAGGCTGGGACCAGTATCAAGCCCAGATAGAGCAGAAATTTCTGGATGGCTGAGTACCAGTAATAGTCATTTATAGCCTAGAAGAGGCGTATGCATTTAATTGTTAGATTTCAGTGGAAAAATAATTGAAAGAATGTGGCTAAAATAGTTGCATAAAGGCAGATGACACTGTGGCATATGTTCACATAGAGGATATGTGAACTTATTAGACTTATTTCTGACTGTAGATGACTATAGATATAATTGGACACTTGGCTGAGACTAGACCACGTGGATTTTCTTCTTGGTTCCTTGCAAGCTTTGGCACTTATACAATCATGAGTAAAGCTCATGTGCAGGTTTTGGGGTGGACATATATTTTCTTTTCTTTTGTCTCCATATGAGTCTTGAAAACCTTTATAAAGAGGAGTTCAGTGAGAGAGATGGCTATTTTAAAGTTGAAGGTGGTTCACGCCTGTAATCCCAATACTTGGAGTATTGAGACAGGAGGATCATAGGTTTGAGACTAGGCTCAGCAACTTAGCAAGATCTTCTGCAACTTAGTGAGATACTGTTTCAAAATAAAATAAATTTAATAAATGAAAAGGGCTGTGGGTATTTCTTGGGGGTAGAATGTCCCTGGGTTCAATCCCCAGTACTCTCCCTGCCAATTTTTTAAAAATTTACTATGTGTGGGGAAGGGGTACTGGGGATTGAACCCAGAGGCATTCTACCTCTGAGCTATACCTCCGGCCCTATTTTATTTTTTCATTTTGAAACAGGGTCTCACTAGATTGATGAGAGTCTCACTACTTGCTGAGGCTGTCCTTGAATCTGAGATCCTCCTGTCTCAGCCTCCCAAATACTGGGATTACAGGCATGTGCCACCACACCTGGATTATTATTATTATTATTATTATTATTATTATTATTATCTAAAAATGAAGTTGAAGGCAGACTTTAGGTTTCTCTGGAGGCAGAGATCTGACTTTCCATCTTTGATGGCAGGCAGTTCACTTGAACCTTTTGGGTTTGACAAGGAAAGCAGCAATCTGGTCTGCTTGCCCCAGTAAAGAGCATTTTCCCATGTGTAGGGCTTCTCTACTGGTTATCTTCTCTTTAGAGGGAAAAATTCTAAATATGGACGATACCGTCCCTAAAGCATCTCTACTTGTTCTTAAGGCGGTGATATGTGTGTGTGTGTGTGTGTGTGTGTGTGTGTGTGTGTGTGTGTAGGTTTGTGTGTTTGTGTGTGGGGGGTATGAAAGTGTGGATGGGCATATATGTGTACACGAGCATTCTTGTTCAAGCATTGAACCACCTGTGGGTGGGAGCGGAATGGAGCAAAGATGGCAGAAGGAGAGCGCAGGGGTACATCTCCTTTTAATATCTTCTCAAAGCTTCAGGCCAAATGTCAGGTCTCATCAGACTGAGTTACTACATTCCTTTGAGGGTCATGGAGTTGTCCAGGTGAGGGGATGAGGGGAGGGACCTAGGCAAGGCCTCGGGGGATTCTACATTTCTGACAGGAGTGGACATCTGGATGGCAGTTACCCCAGAAATGGCTAGGGTGTGAGGAGTGAGGGATTGAACCTTGAATCCCAAGGAAGGGAGAAATCTTCAGGGCCTTTGAGTTCAGGGAGACAGCTGACCTTTTTGTTAGGGTGACAAGGGATAACCAGCAATTTTCTCGTGACTCCTTGTAAAAGAAACCTGTTTTCTCATGGGGAACTAAGGCAAGGAGCCATGCCAAGGTGGCAGAGCTTTTTCTAGGAGGCTGAAGGAGGGGAACTGGCAGGATTAAGATTTCCTGTGGTATAGCAGGATGGTTGAGAGGGGACATTCCAGCTGGAGACAACTGAATACTAGCTACATGATTTCAGTAGCATGGTTAAATCTTCCTCGCTTCTTCATGTGTAGGACAGAGGTAGTAAACATCTCATAAGATAGAGGTATCTCATAAGGTTGTTGTGAAAATGAAATACATTATTTCTCATGGAGTACTTAGAACAGTGTTTAGCATACAGTGAGGGTTAACAAGTTATATAAATAAAATGAAAATTAGATAGTCTTAGAGAAGGTCTCAGGGTGGTCCCTTGGTTTGGGACATCAGCATCCTCTAGGTATTTGTTAGAAATGCAAACTCTTGGTTCCCAGCCCAGAACTAATTCTGGGGGTGGGCTCAGGAATCTGAATTTTAAGCTCTCTAGGTAAGTCTGATGTTCGCTGAAACTTGAGACCCAATGAGGAGGTGATATTTTAGCTGTGTCACAGGAGTGCTTCTTGACCTTGTCTTAATGCCTTCCCTGACCATAAGTCTTAAAATGTCAACAACAAAAATAAAACTCCTTGTCTTCATGCTCAGCAGATACCTTCCTCTCACTTTCTATTCTTAGATGTCTTCCCTGATAACCTGAAACACCCTAAACTGTTCTCCATCTTCAGTGAGCTGGTTCTTGGTTTCCTTCCTCCCTTCCTTCTTTCCTTCCTTCCTTCCTTCCTTCCTTCCTTCCTTCCTTCCTTCCTTCCTTCCTTCTTTCCAGCTTACTGAGTCCACCCCAGGTGTTGGGTAGGTGAGGACTTGGGAGGGCCCTGCCTTATTGAAGGGAGCTGCCACCTAATGGAGAGGCAGAAACAGGGCTCAGCCAGAGTGATGGAGGGAGAGGTCTGTAGTGCAACAGATGTGAGAGTCAAGATCAGCTTCTCAAAAGAGGTAACGCTTGCTCTGAAACTTGATGAGACAGGAATAAGAATTGATAAAATAATATTAAAAATCATCTGGAAGAACACACCAGAGCAATAATATCAAACAATGAGTGCTTTTTAATAACAGCACAAGAGATAATCATGGGAGATACATGGAAATATTAAAGAGAAATGAAAGGACCAGCTGAACAAAGACGATAGAAATGTTCTACCTAAGTATGTTTTCTGCGTTGGAGCTGCCCCACTATGGACTGAACCTTGCAAATCGTGAGCTCCAATAAACCTTTCCTCCTGTGAGTTGTTCTTATTGGGCATTTTGGTCACATCAAGAACAAAGCTGACTAAAATCTAAAATTGCCCCCCCGGATCAGGACAGTGTCACACTCATCTTTGTACATCACAGTGCTCAGTAGGAATCAGCTGAGCCTCTGAGGACAGGCACACAGAGCATGCAGGTGAGAAGGCTACACCTGCCATCTTCTTCCTACTGCACACCACAGCAGCTCCAGGGGGAATGAACGAATTCCATTTGTAATGCATTCATAAATATCATTAATGGCAATAGGAGACTGGAGAGCCATTTGTGATTTCTGAATAAACTGAAGACACTGATGGGGACAAGGTCAATGTGTTTTGTTACATAAAAGAAGAATTTATTCAATAAAACACAATCAAATAAATACAAAGGAAGAAGTAACCAGAAAAGTATACGACAACAAGCTGATGAAGATATGCCAAGTACATCAAAATGGATGAGTATCCATAAAGTCAGTTTAAAAGAGGGTGAACTACTTCACTACTTCTATAAGAAACTGTATCAGTAAAAAAATCACCATGTGGGAAAAGTGTAGCCCTTTTAGGCTAGTAAAAAACTGCAAATTTGAACAATTAAAATACATCATCACATACCAGTTAAACATTTTTTAATAATAAAAACTGATTTTTGGACAAGGCTGTTACTCAATCCTCTCCCCCTCCCTCCCCACCTCTTTCCCCCTCTATCGTTATTTCTACAAAACATGAAGTAAAAGAACAGTGAGCTCATTAAATCTGAGGTCACATCAAGAACAAAGCTGACTAAAATCTATGCTATGTTTCGGCTGTCCCCTTATTTTTATTCAGTGACCAGAGGTAGTTGGACCAGAGGCTACTGCCACCCATTCCACTGGTCCAGCATTCCCCTGGGGGGAAGTATAACAGACTTTGAGAATCTATGTCAGATTCCCTTCATTAGGTGAAATCTTCCAAAGCCCAGCTTCCCTCTGGGCACTTGCATCTTCCTCCTCATCTCCTGTGGGCTTGCATGCAGCCATTCACTCTCCAGCCAGGCCAGCATATGTTGAGCCCCTATTCCTTGTGTCTAATATATCAAGTCTTTCCTTACACTTCAGTAAAAGTTTAGCATCCTTCTCCTCCAAAGAAGCCTTACCTGACCCCCACATCCTCTATCTCTATGACTTCTGACATTTTCATCAACCACTGAAGCTTAAGTCTACTGAAAGTCCAAAGTACTTTGACTCCCTTTCTTTCTTTCTCTCTCTCTCTCTCTCTCTCTCTTTCTCTCTCCACCTTTCTTTACTAGGGGTTGAATCCAGGGGCATTATCTTCTGAGCTACCAGTCCACACCCCGGCCTTTATTTATTTATTTATTTATTTATTTATTTATTTATTTATTTATTTATTTTTGCGGTACTGGGGATTGAACTCAGGGGCGTTCTACCTCTGAGCTATACCCCCAGCCCTATTTTTTTATTCTTTATTTTGAAACAGGGTCTCACTAAGTTGCGGAGGGCCTCACTAGGTAGCTGAGGCTGGCCGCGAACCCCGATCCTCCAGTCTCAGCCTCCCTTTATTTTTTATTTTGAAGTAGGGTCTCTCTAAGTTGCTGAGGCTGTCTTCAAACCTGCAATCCTCCTGTCTCAGCCTCCCAAGTACTGGGCGTGCCCTTGGAGCACACTGCTTTTTATGTCCCGAGTATGCTGTCCTGTCTGTGTAAGCAAAGATTGTCACGCACACCAGAAAGAAAGAGGCTACTTTTTTTTTTTTTTTTTTCGGTCCTGGGAATTGAACTCAGAGGCATTCTACCTTCGAGCTATACCCTCAGCCCTATTTTTTTATTCTTTATTTTGAAACAGGGTCTCACTAAGTTGCAGAGTGCCTCACGAAGTAGCTGAGGCTGGCTACGAACCTGGATCCTCCCGTCTCTGCCTCCCAAATGCTGGGATTACAAGCATGCGCCACCACGCCCGGCAGAAAGAGGCTACTTTTGAGGGTGTGAAGAAGGGAGAGGAAAGGGGAAGGACACTCTTGGAGTGTTGTACCTTGGGACAAGGTTACCCAGGTGCTGGGGGTGGGGTGTTGCTGAGAGAACAAGAGAAGAACCCCCTCCACCTGCTTCAGCTTGGGTGGCCTTGCCAGAGTCCTTCTTTTTTTGGATCTCACTCAGGGTGCAGGGCCCACTGATTCTCCAACTCAGCCTGTGCAGTTCAGAGAGGTTCAGTACAAACCAGTACCTGCCACAGCAAGGCAAGGGCAGTGTAGGCCCTGGTTCTTTATGTTACTGTTCTACTTCAACAGACAGAAATGTTGCAGTTTTAGACTGATTTCATTATGATTGAACTTATTTTTAAAGTATGAAATAAAATAGGAGAGGGGAGTTGGTGGAGGGTGAGGGGATTTCACCTAAGCATTTTCTACTTTTGCCCAAGGGTGGATAAAAATAACCTCTGGGAGTAGGGGTGTAGCTCAGTGGCAGAAACGCTTGCCTAGCATGTAGGAGGCTCTGGGTTCGAGGTCCAGCATCAACAAACAAACAAAAAACAAAACTCTCAGTCTTGAACCTGGAAGACAAGAGAATATTAGAAATTGAAGAAGGGAGGGTGTGGGAAGTTCAGCTGTGTTGGAGGTGGGGACTCAAACTGGTGAGGA
>PVLC010047118.1:0-11200 GCA_004027655.1 Graphiurus murinus
AATTCTTTATTTTGAAACAGTCTCACTAAGTTGCGGAGTGCCTCACTAGGTAGTTGAGGCTGGCCACAAACTCGGATCCTCCGGTCTCAGCCTCCCAAATGCTGGGATTACAAGCATGTGACACCACGCTTGGCTCTATTTTTTATTCTTTATTTTGAAACAGGGTCTCACTAAATTGCAGAGGGCTCACTAAGTAGCTGAAGCTGGCTGTGAAGCTGCAATTCTTCTGTCTCAGCCTCCCAAGTACTGGGATTATACGTGTGCGCTGGGGGTATAGCTTGAAGGTAGAATGCCTTCAATTCCCAAGACCAAAACAAAAATAGGGTTTAGAGAAACAGCTCCGAGGTAGAATGCCACTGGGTTCAATCCCCAGTAACACACACACACACACACACACACACACACACACACACACAAAAGTGAAAACACTAAATCTTAAGCCTTAATTTTCTCCTCTGTAAACTGGACTTAACATTATCTTCCCTATCATATTATTATGACTTAAAGAGACTACAGTATAGATAAAAGTGCTTTTCCCTTAAAGCACTACACAATATAAGGAGTTTCACAAAGATCCCTTAAAAATTTATTCTGTTGAGCCGGGCGTGGTGGCGCACGTTTGTAATCCCAGCATTTGGGAGGCTGAGACCCAAGGATCCGGGTCCACGGCCAGCCTCAGCTACCTAGTGAGGCACTCTGCAACTTAGTGAGACCCTGTTTCAAAATAAAGAATAAAAGATAGGTCTGGGGTTATACCTCGGAGGTAGAATGCCCCTGAGTTCAATCCCCAGTACCGCAAAAAAATAAATAATAAATTTACCAAGATGTTAAAATTCCTGGGATAAGCAACTAAGAATCAGACATCAGGGCTGAGGATATAGCTCAGTGGTAGAGCGTCTGTTTAACATGTGCAAGAAACTGGATTTGATCCCTAGCACCACAAAATAAAAGAAAAATCAGGCACCAGTAGACAGAATGTTGAATTATAAGATTCTACAGGTGTATTTGGAGGCTGGAAGGAGACACAAATAGCACTTTTTTTTTTTTTTGTACTAGGGATTGAACCCAAGGGTACTCTACCTTCAAGCTATACCCCCAGCCCTTTTGTGTGTGTGTGTGCAAGTGTGTGTGTGTGTCTACTGGGAACTGAACCCTGGGAATTGAACCCAGGGGCATTCTACCTCTGAGCTACACCCCCAGCCCAATTTTATATTCTTTATTTTTTTGAAACAGGTTCTCACTAAGTAGTAGCTGAGGCTGGCCGCAAACCTGGATCCTTGGGTCTCAGCCTCCCAAGTACTGGGATTACAAGGGTTGCCATCACGCCCAGCTTTTTTATTCTTTATTTTGAAACAAGTCTGAGTTGCAGAGGGCCTCACTAAGTAGCTAAGGAGGTGGAGAACCTGCGATCCTCCTGTCTCAGCCTTCCAGGTACTGGGATTACAAACCTGTGCCACCACACTCATTTTGGATCTACATTTTCATTTTGAGTAATTTTTTTTTTTTTTTTTTTATGGCATTGGTGGTTGAATCCAGAGACATTCTACCTTTGAGCTACAACCCCAGCCTGATGTGTGTGTGTGTTACCAGGGATTGAACACAGGCATTCTACCTCCGAGGTACACCCTCAGCCCTATTTTATTCTTTATTTTGAAACAGGATCTCACTAAGTTGCAGAGAGCCTCACTAAGTTGCTGAGGCTGTCCTTGAATCTGGCTCAATAAAATAAAGTTTTAAAAAGGTCTGGGGGAGCTGGGCGTGGTGGCGCACGCACGCTTGTAATCCCAGCATTCGGGAGGCTGAGACCGGAGGATCCGGGTTCGAGGCCAGCCTCAGCTACCTAGTGAGGCACTCCGCAACTTAGCGAGACCCAGTTTCAAAATAAAGAATAAATAATAGGAGTGGGGGTGCAGCTCGGAGGTAGAATGTCCCTAACTTCAATCCCCAGTACCGCAAAAAATAAGAAAAAATAAAAAGGTCTGGGGGGCCGAGAATTGTGGTACACCCTTGTAGTCCCAGTACTTGGGAGGCTGAGATAGGAGGATCACAGGTTTGAAGCCAGCCTCAGCCACTTAGCAAGGCCCTCCACAATTTAGTGAGGCTCCGTTTCCAAATAAGATCAGGCTGGGGCCCGGTGTGGTGGTGCATGCTTGTAATCCCAGTACTTGGGAGGCTGACACAGGAGGATCACAGATTCACGGCCAGCCTCATCTACCTAGTGAGGCCCTATACAACTAATTAGACCCTGTTTAAAAATAAAAAATAAGCCGGCCATAGTGGCGCACACTTGTAATCCTGGCATTTGGGAGACAGACTGGAGGATCCAGGTTCGAAGCCAGCCTCAGCTACCTAGTGAGGCATTCTGCAACTTAGTGAGATCCTGTTTCAAAATAAAGAATAAAAAATAGGGCTAGGGGTGTAGCTCAGAGGTAGAGTGCCCCTGAGTTCAATCCCCAGTACCGCAAAAAAATAAAAATAAAAAATAGGAATAGGGGTGTAGCTCAGAGGTAGAATGCCCCTGGATTCAATCCTGAGTACTACAAAACAAAACAAAACTGTGTGTGGTGCTGGGGATTGAGCCAAGGGTCATTCTATGCCCAGCTCTATTTTATTTTGAAACAGGGTCTTGTTAGGTTGATGAGCGTCTCACTACTTGCTAAGGGGAGGCTGTCCTTGAACCTGCAATCCATCTCAGCCTTTCAAGTACTAGGATTACAGGTGTGTACCACCTGACCCTTTCTGTACTTTCTATGGCTTGCAGAGCAGGTATTCAGCCAGGGATCAGAAACTACTTGCCTGCCAAGTCTGCCTTTTTGCCTGTTTTGTTGTTGTTGTTGGGTTTTTAAATTTTGTTTTGTTTTTTATGACCTGCAAGCCAAGAACAATTTTTTTTTTTTTTTTTTTTTCCAGAACTGGGGATGGAACCCAGGGGCATTCTACCTTGGAACAACACTCCCAGCCCTATTTCATTCTTTTTTTTTTTTGTGGTACTGGGGATGGAACTCAGGGGCATTCTACCTCTGAGCTACACCCCCAGCCCTATTTTTTTTTTTATTCTTTATTTTGAAACCGAGTCTCACTAAGTTGCGGAGTACCTCACTAGGTAGCTGAGGCTGGCAGCGAACCCGGATCCTCCAGTCTCAGCCTCCCGAATGCTGGGATTACAAGCGTGCACCGCCACACCCGGCTCCCTATTTCATTCTTTATTTTGAAACAGGGTCTCACTAAGTTGTGGAAGGCCTCACTAAGTTGCTGAGGCTGGCTGTGAACCTGCAATCCTCCTGTCTCAGCCTCCCAAGTATTGGGATTACAAGCATGTGCCACCACACCAAGTCTTGCATTTTTAGATGGTTGATAAAAATCTGAAGAATATTTTGTGACACGTTAAAATGATAAGAAATTAAAGTTTTAGTGTCATAAAGTTTTCTTGGAACACAACCATGCCCTTGCACTTACTTATCATCCATCTGCGGCTACAGAGGAGTTGCAACAGAGATGATAGGGCCTGCGAAGCCCACAGTATTTACCATCTAGTTCTGTAAAGGAAAAGGTTGCTCAACCCTGGAGTAGAGCTAAAAAGAAGTCTCATTTTGTGACTGAAAAGGCAGGCAACCTGGAGGTGAATAGAGGGGAAGAAGGTTGGGATGGAAGACACAGGGTAACCTAGTTCTACGGGCAGATGGACTCTACCTCTCATCAAGGAGTGGGCCCCTGCCACCTTGCCCTTTTGCCTACAGGCCTCAGGGATAGAGTCGGCTCCTTTTATGAGTCACCCCATTCTCCACCCCCCAGCTTCTTTTCCTCTTCATTCAAAGTCCTGTGGAACTCTTAAGACAATCAGGCAAGGCTCAGAAGACTACAACACACCACTCCAACCTAGAACCTTCTAGCTACTGGGTTTCTCCAGGCCACTCTAGCACAGCTCTCTGGCCCTTACAGAAGAGATGCTCTGTCTAGCTAGTGTGGTGTGGAACGCCTGTGATTCTTGTACTTAGGAGGCTGAGACAGGAAGATCAAAGGTTCAAGGCCAGCCTCAGCAATTCCGGGAAACCCTGTCTCAAAACAAAAAAATAAGGGCTGCAGTGTGTGCCTCCAAGGTAGGATAGCCCTGGGTTCAATCCCAGTACCACAAAATTAAAAAAAAAAAAAAAAAAAATTAAAGAAAAAGAAATGTTCTGGTTTGTTTCATTTCTGCATCTCTCCTTCAGCCAAGGCAGCCTATGTTCTTTAGGAACTGACTGCCATGTCTCATGTTCTGGATATTCCTCTCAAATACCACTACCTTCAGAGCCCTGCTCCTCTTTTATTTTTCCCCTATATTGTAGGTCAAGGAACCCAAAATCAGTTTGGTGATTGTTGCTAGCTATGATGAGATTACCCCAAACTGTTTCTTGTTGATACTCTTCAAGTTAGGTACTTTCCTGAGACTTTCTATTTCCTGTGTACAGAAGGAGTCTCTCTCACCTCTTCATCACCTGCCTGACACAGATAAACCCCCTCTGTTCTAGCTTCCCTGCACAGGGAGGGTAAGAACGCTCCCCCACCACACACATTCTCCCAAACTATCATTTACTCTCGCAGGATTCTGCCTGGTTCCAGGAGAGGAGAGGTCCCTACTTCAGTTTACTCTGGTAAGGGAGGATGTCAAGTTAAAGTGAAGTTTTTATTTGTTAAACAGGAGAAGAGGCCAGCAAGAAATGAAAGAGGATCTGGTGGCCGAGAATCCGGACGGGAGGGGAGCAGCCCCTGCATTTGGTTCTCTCTCCCACGATTCGATGTTCACCTCCACCTAGATCCTCAACCCTCGGGGTTTCCTGAAAGTCTGGTTCCTGTGCTCTACCCCACTGCTAGCTAGTTGAGAGGTCGACTCTGAATGAGTGGAGAGGTGAAGGGAATGTTAAAAGTCTCCACCAGGCCACCTCGCAGCTGTGCACACCTGCTTACAAGGGAGGCCCGCGGGCTTGGGGAAGTCTAGGAGCTAAATTTAGTCCAAAGGTTGCATCTTAAATTAGGTGGGAGCCGGGCGTGGTGGCGCACGCTTGTAATCCCAGCATTCGGGAGGCTGAGACAGGAGGATCCGGGTTCGCGGCCAGCCTCAGCTACCTAGTGAGGCACTCCGCAACTTAGTGAGACCCTGTTTCAAAATAAAGATTAAAAAATAGGGCTGGGGGTATAGCTCGGAGGTAGAATGCCCCTGAGTTCAATCCCCAGTACCGAAAAAAAAAAATTAGGTGAGTATTTACTCTGGGAAGGTGGGAGGGGGAGGGGAAGAATCCTGACGCATCTGAACTTTTGTGTGTGCGCTCGTGTGTGTGTGTGTGTGGGGGGGTGCTGGAGAAGATCCTAGGGCTAAACGTTCTACCCCTACCCCACACCCCGCTATCCCTGACCTGACACCCCACAGCACACCCTTAAGCACCCCCAAACACGCTAGAACCACAGTCCCCAGCAAACACCCAGAAATGGGGGGGGTGTTTCTCTGCAGTGTGGCCAGTGCCTGCTTGACATGTTTGATCTGATCCTATCGCCGCCCTACCCCATCTCAGTTCCCAGGGGTCCAGTTCCTCTGAGCCCTTCCCTAAACCCACCCCTAGTCCACCAAAGCTAGGGCCCGCCACCACATCCCCACGCGCTCTGGCTTGCCGCTTCCTCTCTCAGACCCTCCAGTTTTTCAGAGGTCAGCAGAGGTGTCTGGCCCACAACTGCCTCTCGGGGGCCAGGAAAAGGGGTTGCTTAGAGTCAGCTTCCCCTTCCTGACAACTTCCACATTGCCCCGAGGGCGCAATCCCAGGGGCTGCGCGTCCTTGCGCTCCAGGTAGGGAAGAGAGCGGCCGGACCCGGCCCACTGGGCTGGCGCTGCCGGGGGGCGGGGCCGAGGGCCTCCGCCTCCTGTGATTGGCTCTCAGGCTTGGAACGCTCCGCAAGCCTGCCCGGCAACAGCCCGGCGCCTGGAGGGGCGGGGGTCAGCTGACGGCGCCTCCGCCCGCGCGGCTTCCGGGAACGGCCGGCGCCGCCCCCGCCGCCCACTTCTGGAGTCCCCGTACGTGCGGCTCCGCGCCCGCTCTCGCCCCGCTCCAAAGCCAGTTGCTTTTCCTTCTCCTCCGCCTCCGTCCCCGTCCTCTCTCCTTCCAAGATTATTCTTCTCAGGCACTGGCCCAGGGAGAGCCTGCCCACCGCAGTGGGAGGGGAGGAAGGCTGCTAGAGAAATCCTGGCGTCCTTCTGAGGGCCGTGGAGTTGGGCGGGCAGGTTTCTTGTGTGTGTGAGCCCAGGAATATTCTACCTCTGAGATACACCCCAAGCCCTATTTTATTTATTTTTCAATTAGGGTCTCACTAAATTGCTAAGGGCCGAAGTTGCTGAAGTTGCCGAGGCTGGTCTCGAACTTATGATCCTCCTATCTCAGCCTTCCAAGTACTGGGACTATAGGCCTGCACCACTGCCCAGCTTCTGCAGGCGTTTCTTTATTTAATATTTATTTTTTCGTGGTACTGGGGATTGAGCCCAAGGGCATTCTACCTCAGAGCTACACCCCCAGTACTATTTTATTTTATTTATTTATTTTTTTGCGGTACTGGGGATTGAACTCAGAAGCATTATACCTCCGAGCTACACCCCCAGCCCTATTTTTTTACTCTTTATTTTGAAACCGAGTCTCACTAAGTTGCGGAGTGCCTCACTAGGCAGCTGAGGCTGGCCGCGAACCCGGATCCACGGTCTCAGGCTCCCGAATGCTGGAATTACAAGCGTGCGCCACCACGCCCGGCTTCCCAGTACTATTTTATTTTTTACTTTATTTGTAGTACTGGGAATTGAACCCAGGGGCATTCTACCTCTCGAGCTACACCCCCAGCCCGATTTTATTTTATTATTTATTTATTTACTTATTTATTTTTGCGGTACTGGGGATTGAACTCAGGGGCATTCTACCTCCGAGCTATACTCCCAGCCCTATTTTTTATTCTTTATTTTGAAACCGAGTCTCACTAAGTTGCGGAGTGCCTCACTAGGTAGCTGAGGCTGGCCTCGAACCCGGATCCTCCGGTCTCAGCCTCCCGAATGCTGGGATTACAAGCGTGCGCCCGGCTATTTATTTATTTTTGCGGTACTGGGGATTGAACTCAGGGGCATTCCACCTTCGAGCTATACCCCCAGCCCTACTTTTTATTCTTTATTTTGAAACTGGATCTCACTAAGTTGCGGAGTCCTCACTAAGTAGCTGAGGCTGGCCGAGAACCCGATCCTCCTGTCTCAGCCTCCCAAATGCTTGGATTACAAGCGTGCGCCACCACTCCCGGCTCCTCAGCCAGATTTTATTTCTTATTTGGAAACAGGGTTTCACTAGGTTGCTGAGAACCTCACTAAATTGCCGAGGCTGGCTTTGAACCTGTGATCCTCCTGTCTCAGCCTCCCAAGTACTGGGACTACAAGAGTGCGCCACCATGCCTGGCTTTTATTTTTTATTTTATTTTGCGGTACTGGGGATTGAACTCAGGGGCATTCTACCTCCGAGTTACACCCCCAGCCCTATTTTTTATTCTTTATTTTGAAACCGGGTCTCACTAAGTTGCGGAGTGCCTCACTAGGTAGCTGAGGCTGGCTGGGAACCCGGATCCTCTGGTCTCAGCCTCCCGAATGCTGGGATTACAAGCGTGCGCCACCACGCCCGGCTCTTATTTTTTATTTTAAAAGAAGGGCTGGGCAATCCCCAATACCGAAAAAAAAAAAAAAGTTAAATAAAAGAATTAAAAGGACTAAGTTGCGGAGGGCCTCACTAAGCTGCTGAGGCTGGCCTAGAACCTGCGATCCTCCTGTCTCAAGCCTCCCAAATACTGGAATTTCAATCCTAACCCCCGCCCCCGCAGCTCCTCATTGTTTTTTCTTAGCCAGCCTGGCGGAGGGGGGGGCAGCTGGGGGAGGCTGCTCCAGTGGAAGAGCTGCCACCCTTCTTTCTGGGGAACTCTGACTTCAGAACCCTAGAGGTCAGGGAGTGGATATGTATTATGGAAAAGGCTGCCCCTGCCACACCACCTCAGCAAGTTATTTACCTTGAGAAGAGAAATGGGTGGGGGAGGGAGGAGGGAGTAGACTAGGGTGAGGCATTTCTTTGGAATGTGTCTTTGGCAGGACATTCAGTACTGCCTGGTCCCTCCCTCACCCAGCCCAAGGTCCCTTAGAGCTAGGCCAGGCTCCTCCTCCTCTCCTCTAATCATTTCTGCTGAGCAAGGGATAGGGGGAGCAGAAATCAATTCCCTTTTCCTCCCTTGCAGAAAAGATGGGGAAGGCAGGGCCAAAGAAAGAGCACAGGAAAAATGACACCCCCCAAAGCCAGATGCCATTCATCTCAGCCCTGAATGGAAAGGAGTACCAGCTGGGCATGGTGGCACATGCCTGCAATCCCAGTACTTGGGAGGCTGAGACAGGAGGATCACAGGTTTGAGGTTAGCCTCAGCAATTTAGCAAGACCCTGTTTCAAAATAAAAAATAAGCTGGGCATGGTGGCACACGCTTGTAATCCCAGTACTTGGGAGGCTGAGACCGGAGGATCTGGGTTTGCGACCAGCCTCAGCTATCTAGTGAGGCCCTCCGCAACTTAGTGAGACCCTGTTTCAAAAATAAATAAATAAATAAATAAATAATAGGGCTGGGAGTGTAGCTCGGAGATAGAATGTCCCTGGGTTCAATCCCCAGTACTGCAAAGGGCTGGGGGTATAGCTCAGAAGTAAAATGCCCTTGGGTTCAACCTCCAGTACCAAAAAGAAAGAAAAGGGGGGGAAAAAAAAAAAGTACTGCTCGAGTTTGAGTAAAGCAGAGCCTGCAAGAAGCCCCCACCAGCCACAGGTTTCCCTTAGCTCCAGATCTAGGATCCCAACTCCACACCTAAACTCGAGAAGTGGTGACCTCTAGTGGCCAATAACCAACCTGCAGGGCTGGGGCTGTCGGGGATCCTCTGGGCCAGGCGCTTGGGCTCAGAGGTTTGGTTTCTCTCCAGCAGCCCTTCGGGGGCCCTGAGTTCTGTTCTCCTCCCCAGCCTACTTACTGACCTCACACTGCTCAAGATGGCCAGTTCCCATGAGGACAATGAAGAGCATGCTTCTCATTTTTCATAATCAACTTTAATAAAAAATAAATTAGTTCTGGGGCGGGAACTGTTTTAGGAGGTGGGGAGCAGGGGCGGGGGCTGGGGCGTCTTATGCTAGCATTTCTCTTTCCACCCTCTTCCCAGCTGGTCCCTACTCTGGGGAGGCAGGCTTTCGGGGCTAGGGCAGGATTGGCAGTGGCTGACCCCAGCCCTAACTGGAAAAGGGGAGAGCCTAGATAAGGGCAAATGGGGGCTAGAGACAAAAGGGTGGGGCTTTTTTCTTTCTTTTTTTGGGGGGGGAGGGTGGTGCTGGCGATGGAGCCTAGGGCCTTGCACCTGCTAAGCAAGCACTCTACCACTGAGCTCCACCCTCAGCCCAAAAGGGTGGTTTAGAAGATGAGAAGTCTGAACGTGAGGTTTAGGGCACACGATTGGAATTGATGGGAAGACCACACTCTAAGAAGCTCAGATTAGTAAGGAACTGAAAACTCACTTTCCTCTCAGCTCAGAAAAGTCTCAGGGAAACAAGTATCGTCTCCTCCTCACTGCTTATCAGTCTGCATAACTTCTTTCAGGCAGTGATAGATACATATGAGGGCACACACCCCTGCAGGCCCAGGTGCACATCTGGGGGATTATGTGCGTACACAGCATCATGTCACAAACACAGAGCCAACCACACATCTCCACAGTTGCTGTCAGCCACCTGGCCACCTTCAGGCACTCTGGAGAAAGACATCCCTGGTGAGACTGGGACAGGCTGGAGAGCCAGGAGGCACAGAGTGACCAATGATAGCATGAAAAACCATGAGGAGAGGGTCTCCAGGACCCTTTTCAGGCTGGCTCTGAGGAAGACCGCTCCAGGGCATGGGCGCAAGAGTGGCAACAAGTGGCCACGTAGTAGGGGTAGACGCAGAGCCGGGCCTGCACCACCAGGGGGCAGTGTGGAGAGCTGTCCTTGCAGTGGTCATCTGGGGACAGAGGAGGCCAGTGGGCACAAGGCTAACATCACCCATCCGTCTGGAGGTTTGTGTCCCACACCCGCCAGGCCTCTCTCACCTCCGCCCTAACTCCATTCTACCTGGGGCTGGGGAGAGGGGCTCTTTACCAGGGTGCTGGCTGCAGGGCTGGCTGTTACAGGGTTGTTTCCTGGAGGGTCGCAGGTGAGGAGGGCATCGGGTGCTGAGGGTCTGGTTGGCACTCAGGCACTGGACCTCTCGTGTCTGCATGCCCCCCTGGCAGGATCGAGAACACTGCGGAGACCAGGGCTATGGTATTAGACCCTTGCCCAGGCCACCACCACCCTCTCCTAAAGGCAGTGTCTCAGTCTTATTAAGTTGTTGAGGGCCTCACTAAGTAGCTGAGGCTGACCTTGAAACTGCAATCCTCCTATCTCAGCCTCCCAAGTACTGGGATTATGGTCATGTGCTGCCATACCCGGCTATCCAGGGACATTATGAAATCCCAAATGCCCAGTACATGGAAGACTGAGACAGGAGGATCACAGGTTTGAAGACAGCCTCAGCAAATAATGAGACTCTCATCAACCTAGTGAACCTTGTTTCAAAATAAAAATAAAAGCCAGGTGTGGTGGCGCACACCTGTAATCCCAGCGCTTGAGAGGCTGAGACAGGAGAATTGCAGGTTCCAGAACAGCCTCAGCGAGTAGATAGACTTTCATCAACCTAGTAAGACCCTGTGTTCAAAATAAAAATAAAATAGGGCTGGGTGTGTAGCTTGGAGGTAGAATGCCCTTGGGTTCAATCCTCAGTACCACAAAAATAAAAATAATAAAAAATAAAATAGGGTTGGAGCCGGGCCTGATGACTGTAATCCCAGTATTTGGGAGGGTAAAACAGGAGGATTGCAGATTTGAGGACAGCCTCAGCAAGTAGTAAGACTCTCGTTAACCTAGTAAGACTCTGTTTCAAAATAAAAATAAAATAGAGCTAGGGGTATAACTCTGAGGTGGAATGCCCCTGGGTACAATCCCTAGTACCACAAAAAAAGAAAAAAGAAAGAAACCCCAGGCCAGGTGCGGTTGCTCATGCTTGTAATTCCAGAATTTAGAAGGCTGAGTTGGTAAGATCACAAGTTCAAAGCCAGCCTCAGCAACTTAG
>PVLC010047119.1:0-11194 GCA_004027655.1 Graphiurus murinus
GCTCCGGAAGTGTCATTTTAAATAAAAAGAGATTAGGATTTGCATTCTTCCTTTTTAAGAATTCAGACTTTGAAGGAGAAAAATTTGCTTCCATTTAGGGATTTGCCAAAATATCCCAAGGAGGAGGCATTACAAGAGTAGAGGCAATTGTGGTAGCCAGGAGTAAGGATGTTTTAACTCCAAGAGAAGGAAGGTAGGAGGGGAATCTAAGGAGATCATTCCAATTAGAATGTAGGAAAAAGATGAACTTTGCCCTGAGTCTGTCTGGGCCTAGTTCCCATCCCTTGAACCTGCAGCCTTAATTTAGAAACATGCTCTGTAGCCCAGGCCTCATATGCTCCCTCATACCCTAGATGCCTTTGCCTGATATATGGTCTTGTCATAAATCTGATCTCTGCTCAGTTAGGGCTTAAATCTAATTTATTCTGGAGCAACATTAAACACAAAAGATGAGCAAAGAACAAAACTGGAGAACTGACAGAGAGACCTTCTGATGTCAGCAGCTGCTCCAGATCTGAAGCTTGAGATTAAGGAAGGGGGCAGCCCCACCCAGCACAGGTCCACCATCTACATTAACATCCAGATGCAACTCTTACTCTAAGACTACATATTTTAAGCAGAATATAAGTCAGCAGGGTAAGCTGGGTAGCTTTCAACCTAGCCTGTCTGGAAATCCTTCTTAAATTGACTTAGGTAAACATTTGGTGTGTAAGTAAAAACTTTCATCATCTTAAACAATTTTGATGTTTCCTAAGGTAGAGCCAGAATGTTGAGTTGTCTGATTTCGTTAGAAACTCAGATCATAAATCAGACTCCTAATGGACCAGCTTTCATGTTGGTTTCAATCTTCTATCCACTAAAAGAAAGAATATGTGCAAAAGTTAATTAGGCTAGATTTGACCACGTAAATATTTAAAACTCCTTTAGCAAATAGTACAAACACATATGAGAATCGGAAGAGTGAGTTGGGAATGTATATTTGCAATATAAATATCAGGCAAAAGGTTAGTGTCCCTAAAGAGTATTTGCAAATCCCTACCAGCAAAAGGAAACAGCCCAGCAGAAAGTTGGGCAGAACATGAGCTGGCAATCCACAGAGAAGAAAGTGCACAACCTATAATCATAAGAGTAAATGTCCAGCCACATTAACAATAAAGTAAAGGCAAACTTAAACAATAAGGCAATATTTCCTTTTTATAAGTGCGGCAAATTTGAGTACTAACAGGTATTGGTGGGTACCTGAGAAAGAGGCATTTTGACACATTGCTTCTAGTGGAAGTATCAACTGCTAGAACGTTGTTATGAAGGACAGTTTATCAAAAATAAATGTTTTATAAATGTTTTATTGTGGGTAACTTTTGATTTAGCAAATCCACCTCTAAATCTTATTTTTAGAAAATAATACAAATGTAGTATATATAAAGTTTCCCACAGTACATGGATATTTATGTAAGGTTTATTCATAATAGAAAAGTTTGAAAATAGTCTAAGTATTCATCAGAGAGGGATTAGATATAACACCCCCACACACACACACGCACTGTGCAGTCACATAAAATGATGAGATTCATACAGCTATAGCTGTTCAAAGCTTGAACTCAACCGATCTTTGTTTAAATTTTAGCTTTGCCAGTTACTAGTTGTGTGAACTTGGGCAAGTCAGCTGAACTCTGGAAGTCTCTGTCATCTCATTTTAAAGAAATGGGGATAACACTGGTACCTATGTCTTTAGACCAAGGTGAATTAGATGAGGGTATGAGTTTAAAGACTTAGCATACTACCTGACATACAATAAGGGCAGAATAACCTGTTAGTAACAGAGCTTACTGATTCAATATTGCTAAGTGAGAGAAATTAGAATTAAAATTACACTGTTGGCATCTTCACAAGATAACAAACTAGTCCTATAGCTTTACCTCATGATCCTCCCAAGATCTTATTGAAAGAAAAGCATGTAAGGAATAAACAATTAAATAAGCTAGGCATGGTGGCCCACACCTACAATCCTAGTACTTGGGAGGCTGAGACAGGGGGATGGCAGGTTGAAGACCAGCCTCGGCAACTTAGTGAGACTTTTAGCAACCTAGCAAGATCCTATCTCAAAACAAAAAATAAAAAGGGCTGGGGTGTAGCTGGGAAGTATAACACCCTTGGGTTCAATCAGCAGTATCACAATAAATAAATAAATCTTCTAAAGAAAAGAGAAAAAGGGTTATCGACAAATCTCTGAAGATTGAAAACAAAACACAGAGAAAGAAATTTTTGTATTTGTAAAGCAATGAAACCTCTATATAAAAAAAAAGTCTTAACAGGAAAGTTACCTTAGTGATTAAAATTACTACTGTCATAAAAAACCGATAGGCAGACTGGAAAATGGCGTTCAAGAAGCCTTTCAAAATCTAGAGAAAAAGGACAAAGGTGGAAATATGGGAAAACAAGGATAACTTAATAGTAGTAATAAAAGTAAAGGCACTTAAATATGTGCCAGACACTGATTGACATTCATTATATGTATTGATTCAGTCTTCCCAGTGACCCTACTGAGGTAGGTAATGATATTATTCTTTCCAGTTGGAGAGACTGAGGCATTAAGGAATCGCTCCAGGACACATGTCTAGAATGGGAAATATTTGTGTACAAGGCCTTCATGGCTCTGTACCTGGTTGTCTCTGTTACTGGGCATCTCCAAACTCCATGGAGGTCTTCTCTGTAGTGTTAAGAAGCAGGAATTTTCCCACATGGTTCCAGATTAGAGCCTGGATCCAGGATCAGGGGCTGAGAAGGAAGAAGAGGAGAGGCCATCATTTTCCAGAGGCAGTTGCAGGCAGATGCATGGAAGCAGCTGGAAATTGAGCATCTAAACACCCAGACACCTTAGAGTTGCAAACCAACCTAGGCAGTGACCATTCAAGAAACTCACTTCTCCAGCCCTTCCAGGATCCAAACACTGAGATCCAATCTTGAAAGTCTAATATCAATCTATTATAGCCACACACTTGTAATCCCAGTACTTGGGAGGCAGAAACAGGAAGACCACAGATTCAAGGCCAGCCTCAGCAACTTAGTGAGACCCTTGTTTCAAAAAATAAAAAGGGCCGGGTGTGGTGGCGCACGCTTGTAATCCCAGCATTCGGGAGGCTGAGACCGGTTTCAAAAAAAAAGAATAAAAAATAGGGCTGGGGGTGTAGCTCGGAGGTAGAATGCCCCTGAGTTCAATCCCCAGTACCAAAAAAATAAAATAAAATAAATAAATAAATAAATAAATATTTAAAAAATAAAAAGGGCTGAGGGTATATCTTGGAAGTAGAATGCCCCTGAGTTCTTACCCCAGTATCACCCCCCAAAAAGTCTAATATCTAACTAACAGGTGTCAAAAAGCATAGAAAATTCAAGGGAAAACATATCAGAGGATCTCAACGCTCAAAAGACACAAAACTTAGATGGAAACATCAGTGTCTGACACAACAAATTAGGGGAAAAAATTAGTTGACCTTGTGATATTTTAGAATCTTGAAGATTAAAAGAAAATAAGGTTTTTCAGAGAGGGAAAAAAATAATCTACAAGGAAAACAAATTAACTAACCTTGATTTATCATCAATGAGTATACAATGCTAGAAGATACTGTGAAAATACCCTCAAGGTTGTGAGGAAACATTACTTCACCCTAGAATCCCCCACCCACCCAAACTCTAAAATAAGTAGGGTATAATATAGACATTTTATAACTGTAAAGATCCAAAAATTGGACTTTGGGCTGGGAGTATAACTCAGTGGTAGAATGTTTGCCTAGCATGTTTAGGCTCTGAGTTCAATCCTCAGCATCATAACAAAAAGAAGAACTTCATGCACAATATTTTAAATAAGAATGAAATCCCACTTAAACTTTCTATGGAATGCAAGGTAATTATAAGAAGTCATTTTAACACTACAGATTAAAAATATATAGCATAGCAAGCTTCCACAGTTGGGTATATTATTTAAAACAAAAGTATTTCACTCTTAATATCCCTTGCTAGATACTGACTGTTTTTCAAGTATTACATGTAAAACATTGAATTGACAATTAGTGTAACTGTGGATGGCTTCTGATTTTATTTTAATTCTGTGGATTGTGTTTATACAATTCAAAACTCTATTACTGATTTTGAGATACTGAATGGTATTGCACAGTTGTCACTTTATTGAATGTGTACAACAGTCTCGTGATGTTTATAGGGCATACCCTGGGATAGTTTCAGGTGCTGGAATTAAAGTTGATCTGTTATCACAAGAAAAAAACACAAAGGTATTAAAAGTATTTAGGCACAAAAAAGAACTTTAATAGAACAGGAACCAGTAGAATATAGCAAAGTCATGGAGATAATACATGGGAGCATTTTGCCAAAGTAAATGACTTTCTGTATAATCTCTTCTAAATATATTTTAAAAGAAGAGACTTAAAGAACACTGTAGAATCAAAATTAGGAACACAGCTTCAACAACACCAGGACAGAAGAGCCTAGGGACTGTCATCTAGCACCCTTCCACCCCATTGAAGCTGGCCCAGTTTCCTTTGCTTAGACTGCATTCATCATTCTCTCCCCAGAAGCCTCTGACTATGTTTTGACTTCCCAGACAGTCTCTCCTGCAGGGAAGAGATGTGAGGACCAGTACAATGCAGTGTTCTTGGCCTATAAATTCCATTTCTCATTACAAAATAATATATTTAACCATCTAAGTAAGTCATGTATTGATATGTTAGTTGGTTGGTTAGTTAGTTAGTTAGTTAGTTAGTTAGTTAGTTAGTTAGTTAGTTAGTTAATTGGTACTGGGGATGGAAACCAGGGACAGTCTACTTCTAAGCTATACTTCTGGCCCTTTCAATTTTTTGTGAAAGTTGCTGAGGCTGGCTTTGAGCCTAGGATCCTTCTGTTTCACCCTCCCAAGTACAGGGATTATAGGCTTGTGCCACCACACCCAGTGGATACCTTTATTTTTACTTCCTCTCATTTCCTTCTCATATATTTTTTTTCAGTCTTGTTGGGTTGTGGCTTTCTATGTAAGTAATCACAAATCTTACTTGGAAAAAAAGAAGAACATAAGTGAGTTACATTAGTGACACTAACTTCACTGTCCTGTGTGGTGTGGCAGTCCTTGGAACCCATTTCCTGCAGGCACAGGGACACAGTAGAGTTTCAGGTCATCAGGAGTTTCATTGAACCCTGATGCTGTGAGGCTGCAGTCAGGGTTCTTGGTTGTAATAACGCAGTAAGGAAAAACAAAGGCGAAGGATGATTTGACCTTATTGAAAGGAGGTTAAGTAGTTTGTGTGAATTTATTTTAGGAATTCTTAGAAGAAATCTTCAACTGTGATCATGCAAAACCACATGAATTAGTTAACTCAAGAATCAGGGAAATATCTCTGATAAATTCTTATTTCCCCCCCCCCAAATAAATCTGTTCAGAAATCAAGACATTGGTTTTAGTAGCATGATGTAGGTGTATATATATTTAGAATAATTACTACCAACAGTTGGCCAATACTCTTTGCACTAAATCATTTCTATAAATAAGATTTCCATGTTTTATTGAACCTGACTTTACCTTATTACAATAACATCTCCCATGTTTATTTTCCTCTCCTTCCCATTTACTATGTCCTGGAGGGTGAGAGTGTTAAATTTAATTTGTCAACCTATGTTTAATTTTACAAGAATCCAGATCAAACTGCTGAAAAAAACAAGGATTGCCTTGCATGGGCTTCTTGGTGATTAGGCTGGAGAAGTTACAGCTGAACTAAAAAATAAGCTGCCAGGAGTTATTTTTCACTCCCCCTGAACCCCGTAATTTTCATGGCTCAAGTGAAAGAACTATTTTTCTTTAACAATAGTATCCTTGTTAAAAGTACTTTAAGGAATTGCTCAGATACATGGAAATAGTCTAATTAAACCATTAATATAACAAAGATACCAACAGTTCTAAATTAAAAGAATATACTTCCATCTCAGGGTAGATATTGAGGTGATTTTTTTTTTCCAGCACATAGCTTCATTCCCACTTTGGGAACTCCTGTCCATTAACCGTTTCTTACAGAGAAACATCATTAATCTGTGAGACTTACTACAATAGCATATTATTTCCCTCCACAGAGGCCATAATTGAAACTGCATATTATCAAGACAGCTGTTCGATTAAGTTTTTACAAAGGATTAGGCGGTTATATGAGTACCTAACAGCTGCACTGCCAGGATAAAACAAGGGTTCCCAAATCTCATGCCTCTTGGCATATGGAATGAAATGATATATTCTTTACCCGCGCAGCAAGATATTGATATTTAAAGGGAAAATTAAATTAGAAACAAAACTTCATTCAACTGAGTGCAAAGCATCATGGGAACATAAATGAAGAATAAAAAAGAACAAACATCACATATTCTCTCAAGATGTCAAGAGGCACGATAAGAAAATTCAAAGCATTAAAGGAAATGGAAGATGTGAATAAAAAAGTAGAAGCCCTAAGGAAATACTACAAGTTATATATAACCATTGAGTAACACAGATGGCTGAAATGAAGTTCAGAGAGTGAGAATACTTCAGGGCCAGAGGTTAAAGAAGAAAGTTGATGTCATATTTCAACTTGGACTCAAAGAATAGCCATCAAGACTGTCTGCAGTGTGTGTGTGTGTGTGTGTGTGTGTGTGTGTTGGAAGTGGCCTTGGAGATCATCTTCTACTATGATGTTTCCTATACTAATCTGTTGGGAAAGACTTATATGAAAGAACTTCTAAAAATAAAATTATCTGGTCCTTTCCTCATCTCTATTGAATCACATATGCCAGGGAAGGATCCCCCAAACTGTATTTTTCAAATGCTACAGGTGATTATTTTCATCTAAATCAACCCATGATCTCAGCAAATAAAACATTAAACAGTACCAAGTGTTTAAAACAAGAAGAAGAAGAAGGAGGAGGAGGAGGAGGAGGAGGAGGAGGAAGAGGGGAAGAAGAAGAAGAAGAAGAAGAAGAAGAAGAAGAAGAAGAAGAAGAAGAAGAAGAAGAAGAAGAAGAAGAAGAAGAAGAAGAAGGAGAAGAAGAAGGACAATGGTGTGTGTGTGAGAGAATGTAAATAAATAGTTATCACAAGGGGTAGACAAGGGAGGGAAACTTGTGCAGGGCCCAGAGCCAAGGAGCTGTGACCCAGTGCTTTTCCCACTGTGAAACTTCAACACTTACCGTGTACAGACTGAATTAAAAATAAAGCAAAGAACAAAACAAGCTGTAACTCTAAAGCATCCAGTGACCTTTGTATCACTTATTACCATTTTGTGTTCAATTCATTTTGTAAAACCTCTAGTTGGAGACACAAACCATGAATCTTATTAAAGAGTCTCTTGTGGATGATGTAGTAAGACTGACTACAACATTCAGTGCCTGGCAAACATTTAAGCCCCAAGGAGGTGAGGAATTTTTGCTGCAACAAGGTAGAGAGTAGAAATTCAAGAAAAGGAGACTCTAAGGCATATCTCAGAACACACATCCACATGCTTATTAGGCTGTGGTAGATTTCAACAGAGCATGTGTTAGAATGAATACTTCACAAAATAATTGTAAACTGGCTTGAAAGACTTTGGAGAGAATTATTGAAAACCAGCCCAAGCCCTGAGCAAACCACAGAAATATAAACTACTATGTGGGGGATAGTCTTGCTGTGGCAGGGTGGAACAGATGACCTAATGCATTTATTCACCATCCCCCACCAGCAGAGGTCGGCTTCCTAATGCTTCTGCATTCCTCTGGTCTGTGGGGGTTTCTACATTTTAGTGAGTGTGTGCGCACATGCAAGCGTGTGTACACACATGTGCGTGTGTGTACACATTTTTAAAGAAAGAAATTCCTAACTAATACCCTAACAAGTTCTGAAATTCTTCTATTCTCTTTTCTTATAGATTCCCCACCTTTTAAATATTGGATTTGTGAAGTACCTTAATGAAAAGTTGATTTACAAAACTTAAATAGAGGCCTGGTGTGGTTATACACACTTGTAATCCTAGTACTTGGGAGGATGAGACAGGCAGATCACAGGTTTTTAGCAAGCTTCAGCAACTTAGTAAGACCTTGTTTTAAAAAACAAGAAAAAGGGAGGTGTAGCTCTGAGGTAGAATTGGAATCACAGTTTATTAGCAACATCAGTTATTTATTTTCCAGAAAAAAATATTCTAAATGCATTTCCCCCCTGCTGTTAGTACAGTCTGAAGAATCCATAGCTTTTTCTTTTTCTCTCTCTCTTGTGTGTATGTATGTGTGGTACTGGGAATGCCAGTGGAATTCTACCTCTGAGTTACACCCCCAGCCCTTTTTATTTTGTGTTCTAAACAGGTTGCCGAGAGTCTCCCTAGGTTTGCTAAGGCTGGCCTTGACCCTGCAATCTTCCTGTCTCAGCCCCCCAAGTACTGGAATTATAGGTGTGTGCCATCACACCTAGCTTAACAAGGCCCGAGTCCATAAGAGACTCGAATCAATAACCATGATAAAACCATGAAAGTGTTTCTATAATCTATTCCGCAGACAAACATAGACAACAAGCTACACTTCTTTATACTATCACATTGGGAATTAAGTTTCAACATATGGCCAGGAGTGGTTATCCTTGCCTATACTCCTAGTACTTGAGAAGCTGAGACAGGAGGATCACAGGTTGAAGGCCAGCCTCAGAAACTTAAAGAGACTCTCAGTAATATAGCAAGACCCTGTTTCAAAATAAAAAATAAAATAAAATAGGGACCAGGGAATAGCCTAGAGTTAGAATGCCCCTGGCTTCAAACTCCAGTACAAAAAGAAAATTTTCAAGGTATGAGTTCTGAGAGAACAAATATTTAGACTCTAGCACTGAGATTGTATGTATAGTGCGTGTGATATTATTATTTATACTAAGTTTAAAAGTGAAAAAAATAATACCAACTACTAAATACTAGCATTGGATATTATCCAAATCAGTCCTCATACAACTCTATGAGGTAGGGATTTTTATTCCCAATTTATAAGTGAGAAAACAAGTCTCAGAGAGGTTAAATAATTCCTTCAAAGGCACACAGCTAGTAAGAGATAAAGCTAGACTTTGGACTTGGGTTTCTTTCTTTCCAAAATTCTGTTCTTAATCAATAGACTATCATTGCATGACTATCAAGAGTTTTCCAGGGAGTCAGGCATGGTGGCACAGGCCTGTAATCCCAGTACATGGAAGCCTGAGACAGGAGGATCACAGGTTCGAGGCCAGCCTCAGCAACCTAGCAGGTTAGCAAGACACTGTTTCAAAAATAAAAAGATTTTGGGTTGTACTCAGAGGTAGAATTCCCCCAGGTTCAATCCCCAGTAGCACAAAAGAAGGAGAAGGTGGAGGAGGAGAAGGAGGAGGAAGAGGAGGAGGAGAAGGAGGAGGAGGAGGAGGAGGAGGAGGAGGAGGAGGAGGGTTTACTGGGAAAATTATTGGTTTATAATAATTTGTAAGACAAGGGTTTTTAGGGACAGAGAACTTAGTGTATCTGTCAAATAGGGAAGGCCATGTTAAAACTCAGTTTCTTCATTCTTCTTTATTGGATTAGTGCTGTTTCGGCTTCTGCAAAATCATCACAGGAAAGACTGCTAGGCAGTCTCCACTTCCATTAGGCCAGGGTTTAATGTACTTAATACATCTTGCTTCATTTGCATGTTGCTAACCCAGTCTCGTGGCTTACATTCTTTCGGTGTGTCTGCAATGAATTAAAATAAGACCAGATAGCAACAAGGAATGCTGCGTGAAGCTCTTTTGAAACTCAAAAACAGATTCTGTCAGCAGAAACCACTTCTACGTTTTAAACACTTTTATTTTACCTTATTTGGAGATGTAAGATGGAATTTTGAGACCCCTCTCAAACCAGAAATTAATGTTAGTGACTCTTGGTTGAGATAAAGAAAAATGCCCTTCTACTCCAAAGATGCTAAATACAGGTCACATCAATAACCATAATTTCCACTTTCTGGCAAAGCCAAATAAAATTTTCTGCTCTTCTTCAATTAGGAAAAGCAGCATCTTAGATAACGAGCAAGGCTTTGTTAAACTAGCAAGCTAGAGTCATTTTTATTTGAAAGTTATGTTTATACAGTTATTAAAAGGCAGATTTGTGTTGAACTGGCTCCTGGAGAATAAACTAGAAGGCAGGAAACTATTCTGTTCTTGTTTCGGCAATGTGAACATTTTGGTTTTTCCACAGAGAGCACGGGGACCAGTGAGACTGAGAATCAGACAAACTTGAGCCAAAGCTCACATTAAATAACTGAGGCAGTAGCCGGCAAGGCACAGTAGCACACTCCTGTGGTTCCAGTACTTGGGAGGCTGAAACAGGAAGATCGCAGGTTCACAGCTGGCCTCAACAACTTAGTGAGACCCTGTTTCAAAATTTAAAAAAAGAAATAAAATAAAAAGGTCTGGGGATGTAGCTCAGAGGTAGAACACCCCTGGATTCAATCCCCCAAAACAAAAACAAACACAGGAGCAGTGAAGTTTCTTATTTTCAGATTTAGTCCTTCTACCCACTATGATAAACAGTAGGTGGAGAGTGTCAGGGAGAGACAGGATGCTGCTTCATAGCACTGCTTGGAACCTTTCAAACCAAGCATACTAAGATATTATTCCCAGCTTCTCAAGTATCTATCCAATCTAGAACAACAGTGTTATTCGACTTTACCCCTCTTCTGGCAGGAAAGGTAGCTTAAAGCTAATCGTGAACACTGGGAAATTAGCAAGTGGTTCCCAAAACAGAGTGGGCTATGGATACACACGCTGGTAGATGAAGCTCAGTTTCTTGCTGCACATCATTGATTCGGAGAGGAACCGACACTGTTGAGATTTATCACACACGACAGGACACGAGCAAGTCCTTCATCCTAAAAAGGACAGAAACTCCGAAGGGAATGACTGAGAAGAGTGAGTCACCAGCAGCTGTTAAGAATCATAGTTAGACTTCTATTCATGATTTAATTCTCTCCTTTATCTATCCCAGAGGCCAGTAGTTGCCAAACTTTAGCTGTATCAGAATTATATTGGAAGCTGGGCATGGTGGCACATGCCTATAATCCCAGTACTTGGGAAGCTGAGACAAGAGGTTCTCAGGTTCAAGGCTAGCCTCAGCAACTTAATGAGGCAGTATAGTGAGTATAGTGAGCAGCAGTATAGTGAGAC
>PVLC010047120.1:0-11204 GCA_004027655.1 Graphiurus murinus
GGTTCGCAGCTAGTCTCAGCTATTTAGTGAGGCACTCCACAACTTAGTGAGACCCTGTTTCAAAATAAAGAATAAAAAATAGGGCTGGGGGTATACCTTGGAGGTAGAATGCCCTTGAGTTCAATTTCCAGGACCACAAAAAAAAAAAAAAAAATTTGTGATCCTCTAGCCTCAGCCTCCCAAGCTGCTTGGAGCAGCTGGGATTACAGAAATGCACTAGCTTTTATATTTTTAGTTAGATACTTAACTTATTTAGAGTTTATCCTGGAGTGAGGTATACACTGGCATTTATTTTTCCCCAGATAGTTATTCAATTGTCCACATTATTTACTGATTGTCAGCTTACTTTTATCGTATACTATGTTCCTAGCACCTGCATTTTCCATTCTGTTCCACTAGAATAAATATTCATATGCTAATAAAATAGGTCTCTTTTCCAATAAGTATTTTCTATTTAATTAATTCAGTTTTTTTAAAAAATTTATCTCAGCCTTCCAAGTACGAGGATTACAGGTGTGTGCCACCATGGCCAGCTACTTATACATATTTTATAGCTTTTACAGCTTATAAAACTTTTATTTTAAGCCAGGTGTGATGGTGCACACTTGCAACTCCAGTACTTGGGAGGCTGAGACTGGAGGATCATGGGTTTAAGGACAGCCTCAGCAATTTAGTGAGGCTCTCAGCAACCTAGTGAGACCTTGTTTCCAAATAAGAAATAAAATCAGTTTAGGGATGTAGCTTGAAGATAGAATCTCTCTGGGTTCAATTCCCAGTAAAACACACACACACACACACTCACACAGACACACACACACTCACAATTTTACTTTAAATTACATAGGAAGCATCATAATTTGGGGGAGGGGGTGCAGGCAGTCAAACTCAGGGCCTTGCACATGCTAAGCCTGCATTCTACCATTGAACTACAGCCCCAGCCCCACCATGAGATTATTAGTTATTTAAGGCCTAAAGGGTGTTGTTTAATACCTAGCACCAAAATGATAATAATAATAATGCTGACTGCTTCCCACCTCCTATCTTTATTGCTACTTCTCTCTCAAATCTATTTCTCCCTCTCTAGTCTGTGGGCTTTTCCTGTGTGTTACCAGTTGCTGTCATCCAGTTTTCTGTGTGTGTGTGTGTGTGTGTGTGTGTGTGTGTGTGTGTGTGTGTGGTACTGGGGATTGAGCCCTGGGGCATTCTACCTCTGAGCTCCACCCCCAGTTGAATTTTTTATTCTTTATTTTGAAATAGGGTCTCACTAAGTTGCAGAGGCTAGCCCTGAACCTTCGATCCTCCTGTCTCAGCCTCCCAAGTACTGGGATTACAAGTGTGTGCCACTACACCCAGCTTGTCATCCAGTTTTCTATTTTTCACCCTTCTCTTGCCTTTCTTCCCTCAACAAGCTCAGCCAATCTCATACTCTCCTGTGGCTTCAGATTTTCCATCAACTTGCTGCTTATTCTCTAATCTAGATCTCTCACTTAGGTATCTCCTTGGCTTCTGCCTAATGAACACCACCTGGGTATCCTTCAGGAACCTTAAACTCAACATACTTGTAACAATATCTGCTCTCTTCTCCTTCACAATCTTTGACATGTTCCCTCTCTGAGTGAGTAGCATCATTATTGACCTAGTAAACCAAGCTGAACATTTGAGAATCATCCTTAATTCAACCACCTTACTTTTCTTACTCTAATTACTTTTTGGGGGAATACTGGGAATTGAACTCAGGGGTGGTCTACCACTAAGCTAACCCCCACCTTTTTTATTCTTATTTATTTATTTATTTATTTATTTATTTATTTATTTATGGTAATGGGGATTGTGCCCAAGGGCATTCTACCTCTGAGCTCCACCACCAGCCCTATTTTATTTATTTATTTGTTTATTTTGGGGGGTACTGGGGATTGAACTCAGGGGCATTCTACCTCCGAGCTAGACCCCTAGCCCTATTTTTTATTCTTTCTTTCTTTTTTTAATTAATTAATTAATTTTTTTTCAGCACGGATTTTTTATACATTTCTTGAGTACAACAGGGTTACATAGACATTTATGACATATCAATCATTGTCAGATCACAAATAGCACCACTTCTTCGTTTTACACATAGAGCCCACATTCTTAACATAGCCTGGTAAAGTAAACTTTCTAGAGTCATAAAACCATACTCCTCCTCCGCAACTTAGTGAGACCCTGTTTCAAAATAAAAGAATAAAAAATAGGGCTGGGGGTATAGCTCGGAGGTAGAATGCCCCTGAGTTCAATCCCCAGTACCGCAAAAAAAGAAAAAAAAAATAAAGAAAACCATACTCCTTTAGGGTCATATATTTACTTTCTAAGAAGTAGGAGGGTCTTTCATCTACGCATCCTAGGGGCAGTCTCCAAACTTCAAGACGCCAATGTAGCCATAGCAGAAGAGTCAGTATAATTGCTCATATATGCAGATAGCAACTGCCAGGGAGGAAAGGGCCCAGCTGGGCTCCCACAACTCCCCCATTTTTGTTTTAAAATGCACAAAGGACTGTGCCTGTCTTAGATCATTTCCTACCAGGTGCTTAATCTTACCCGTCATGGGGTCTAGATGAGTCATTCAACGAGCCCTGTCTTAGGTTGATTTGCCCTGAGAAAATCGAACCCGTCATTGACTACCAGGCCCTGTGCGAGGCAGTGCTTGCATTTTTATTCCATGTAAATCTGCTCATATACTAACATAGGCATTGATCACAAGGCGTATAATGAGTGGTAGAATGTATAAACCTAGAATGACTATTGCTGTTGCTACGATAACTCCTCCTAGCAAGGAGGTAAACGAGGGCCAGGTAGTGACCAAGGCTTGAATCCGATCTACAAATGTCTTAGCTGTTTCTGCCAGATTAATAGAAATGGGCTCTGCATTACGTAGATCCAAAATCTCTGGGTGTAACTTTAACAAATCTTTTTTTTTTTTTCATCTTTCCCTTATTTGGTGCATTGTAATCACACATCTTTGTTAGGTACAAGCTAGTATAGGTAAAGACATCCATGCATACATTTCTCATTTAACCCTTCCCCAATTTCCGCTCCTATTCTTTATTATTTGAAACAGGGTCTCACTAAGTTGCGGAGGGCCTCACTAGGTAGCTGAGGCTGGTCACGAACCTGGATCCTCCAGTCTCAGCCTCCCAAATGCTGGGATTACAAGCCTGTGCCACCACACCCAGCACTTATTTTTATTTTTGAAACAGGGTCTTGCTAGGTTGATGAAAGTCTCAGTACTTGTCGAGGGTATACTCAAACCTGTGATCTTCCCGTCTTAGCCTCCCAAGTACTGGGATTACAAATGTGGGCCACCACTCCTGGCTCTTATTTTTTGTTTTAAGACAGGGCCTCATTAAGTTGCCCAGAAGGATCCTGAACTTTCAATTGTTCTGCTTCAGCCTCCTGAGTCACTAGAATTATAGGTGTACATGGGACTGTGCCTTGCTACTTATTTCTTAATGCATTTCTTTTTCCTCATCGCCATTCCAACAGTGTTAGTTTGAGCCTTCATCATCTCTTACCTGTACTGTTTATAATCGCACCTTTTCATTTTGCCACTTCTCAGTCTGCACCACTGGCAGAGGCAGTTCTAAAGCCCAGGTTAGTGACAATGCCATGCCTCAATTTAACATGCCTCACCGGCTTCCCAAGGCCTCAGAGTGAAGGATAAAGCCCTCTTTGTCCTGATCTCTACCTGTGCTACTTCATGTACAGTGATTTCCTTTCTTGTCCTCTGTACTTCAGCCACAAAGACCAAACTGGCCATGCTATTTCATGCCCCTGGGCCATTGCATAATTTATTTCTGCTCAGAATTTCCTTTCCACTCTTCTCCAAGACTTAACTCCTTACCCCCCTTAACTCTCCCTAGAATTGACTAATTCCTTCTTGGACCCCTCAGTGTCCCCAGAATAACTCTGTTAGAGCATGTACTATCTTGTGTTGTAATTATGTACATGCATATCTGTCTCCCCTGCTGGACAGTGAGCTTCCTCTTGAGTGCAGACTGTTTTATTAGTCTTTGAATCCCTTGCATCTGGCACAGTCCTTGCCTATAGTAAGACTCAACAAATATTTACTGAATGAAAGAATGAACACGTAAGAATGCTAGTCTCAAGTTAAAAGATATTTCTGTAGAACTTCCAGAAGACCTTCCAGACTATTTTATAGGCTTTGAAACCCAAATTTTCCACACACACAGAGAATGGCCCTATTATTTAGGAGCAGATTCACACTAATCAAGCTCATATGTAAATTTATTAACTTATGAGAAATATAACTATCATTTCATGTGTACAGAAATTTAGTTTACAACAAAAAATAAATTGTCAATGTACAAAAATACCTTCTTTTTCATAACTAGCAAATCCTAAACCTGAAGGTAGGTCTACATGGAAAGCTACATTATTCATGTGTCATTACTTAAGTTATGTACTATTTTTTTTTTTTTTGGTGTGTGTGTGTGTGTGTGTGTGTGTGTGTGTGTGTGTGTGTGGTGGTACTAGGGGGTTGAATGCAGGGGCATTCTACTTCTGAGCCATACCTGAGTCCTATTTTTTTTTCTTTCTTTTTTTTGGTGGTACTAGGGATTGAACTCAGAGGCATTCTACCTTTGAGATATACCCCAAGCCGAATTTTATTTCTTATTTGGAAACAGGGTCTTACTAGGTTGATGAGAGTCTCACTACTTGCTGAGGCTGTCCTCGAACCTATGATCCTCCTATTTCAGCCTCCCAAGTACTGGGATTACAAGCATGCACCACCATGCCCGGCTCTATTTTTTTTTTTTTTTAAACAGGTTTCGCTAAATTGCTAAAGCTGGCTTGAAATCTGTGATTCTCCTGTCTGAGCCTCCCATTATGCACTGTAATTGGAGAGAAAAGAAGTTTTATTCTTTTTTTTTTTTGTGATACTGGGGATTGAACCCAAGGACATTCTACCTCTGAGCTACACCCAGTCCTATTTTTAATTCTTTATTTTGAAACAGGCTCTCACTAAGTTGCAGAGGACCTCACTAAGTAGCTGAGGCTGGCTGAGAACCCAGATCCTCTGGTCTCAGCCTCCCAAGTACTAGGATTACAATCGTGCACCACCACGTCTGGCTAGAAGTCTTATTCGTGATGAGCAACAACATCTTACTCTTTTTATATACAATACACATACACAACATACACACACAACACACACACACAGACACAGAGATATATCGTATATCTGTGGTATTAAAACTCCATATGGGGAGGGAATTATCTAAAAAGGCTCTTTAGGGATGGTAATGATGATTAAAATGTGGCAACAGAGGCATGGCTAGGTTGTGCAGTGGTGTGTGACTATAATTCTAGCTACCTGGGAGGTTGAGGCAGGAGGATCACTTGAGCCTAGGAGTTTGAAGCCAATGTGAACAACACAGTGAGAACCAATCTCAAGGGGGAAAAAAAGGTGGAAAACATTAGTTTAACCCCTATAATGATTCTTTTTTAAGGAATCAGAATAAGGGTGGAATCGAAAATTCAAACATTCAATGGCATTAGGCTAATAAATTATTTCTATAATATAGTAGTCTATAATGGGGTCAGTAATATTGAACTTCACTGGCAAAGGCTCTCTTCTTCCAAAGAACAGTAAGAAAGTCAGCTTCTAAGCTGGGTATGGTGGCACATGCCTATAATACCAGTACTTGGAAGGCTGAGAAAGGAGGACTGCATGTTCAAAGCCAGCCTCAGCAATTTAGTGAGGCCCTTAGCAACCTAGCAAGACCCTCTTTCAAAATAAAATTGGTCTGAGGGTTTAGCTCAACTTTTTCATTACTGACTAACCCCTCCCTCTTTTAGATTACTTAATCTCCCTTTGAATAAGAATAAGAATAAGAAAAAGAAAGGATAGAATGCTGGGCTTGGTGGTGCATGCTTGTAATTCCAGTACTTGGGAGGCTGAGACAGAAGGATCACAGGTTTGCAGCCAGTCTTAGCTACTTAGTGATGCCCTCTGCAACTTAGTGAGACCCTATCACAAAATAAAGAATAAAAAATAAGGCTGGGGGTGTAGCTTGCAGGTAGAAGGTCCCCTGGGTTCAATCTCCAGTACCAATCCCGCAAAAAAAAAAAAAAAAAAAAAAAAAAAAAAAAAAAAAAAAAAAAAGGAAGCTTCTACCTGCTTCAACTTTTCCATTACAAATATTCCCTTTGAATATACTATACATATTGTATATTTCTCAGAACCATTCTGCCTCCTAAGGTAATTTTATATATCGCTGCTGGGATCCATTACCTTTTGAAGTTGTATAAAGTAGTGGTTAAAGGTTGGTATAGAAGCTTCAATCTCTACTATGCTGTCTGCTTACATTCTCTGAGGATCAGTTTCTCCATCAGTAAAATGGGAGTAACATTATTCTCTTTAAGGGGTTTCTTAGGCACTAAAATGAGGGAATGTATACAAAGAGCCTGAGCAGTAGCTATTTTTAGTACCAAGTTGGGAGGGGAAACCTGCTGTGTCATTTTGAAGAGTATATTTCTGTGAGTACGTGATTAAATAGTAAACAGTTTCAGAAAAAACTGTTATCCTTAGCATGATTATAGATTCTAGAAAATTAATAAAATGAGCAAACACTAAAAAATGTGTTTGGCTGTGTAAAAATAACCAATTATAGTCATTTATGTAGACAGTTTAACATTTAAGGCCTAATTATCATGCAGCACCATAACAATTACACATACCATTAAATATGCATCAGATTAACCTTGTTGTAAATTTTATTTGATTACAATAGTAAAGTACTCTGTTCTCAAAGAACATTCTTATAGCTGATTGCTCATAATACATAAGTCTGTTCACTATTTACGCTATTAAGTGGGACATTGCTCCTGGGTTTTTCTCTGGAGGCAAGGCTGGATTACCCATCCTGGATTGCAACTACAGATTTGTCCTATGACCTGTGAGATAATGTATCCTTTACTTAGTTTTCTGTATTGAGAAAGAAGCTAAAGGAAACAGCAAGTTGGGTGTGGTGGTGCACATCTGTAATTCCAGCTACTCAGAGGCTGAGACAGAAGGATCACAAGTTCAAGGACAGCAGGACTCAGAGGCTGAGACAGAAGGATCACAAGTTCAAGGACAGCAAGTAGTGAGATTCTCATCAACCTAGCAAGACCTTGTTTCCAAATAAAAAATAAAATAGGGCTGGGTGTATAACTCAGAGGAAGAATGCCCCTGGGCTCAATCCTTAGTACCACAAAAAAGAAGTTTGAGGCCAGTCTCAGCAACAGGTGTACTCAGGTAGAGTACCCCTGAGTTCAATCCCTAGTAACACACACACACACACACACACACACACACACACACACACACACATAGCAAAAGAATTCTGTTTAATTGCTTGTTCTAGAAAGCCACAGGTTTCCAGGAGATAGGAGTTCAAGAGTCTAATGCTGAGCACTAGTCAGCCTTGCCTAGAACAACATTGTGTGTGTGTGTGTGTGTGTGTGTGTGTGTGTGTGTGTGTGTGTGTTACTGGAGATTGAATTCAGGGGCATTCTACCCCTGAGCTATACTTCCAGCTCTATTTTTCATTTTTTATTTTGAAACAAGGTCTCTCTAGGTTGATGAGAGTCTCACTACTTGCTGAGGCTGTCCCAGAACCTGTGATCCTCCTGTGCTAGCTATAGAACAACTTCTAAAAAAGCCCTGGATTCCATGGAGCACTTTAAATAATTAAAATTACAATTATCATTGTTTATTTTAATATTTTAGATGTTTTAAGATTATTATTATTTTTTATTGTGATACTGGAGATTGAACCCAGGGGCATTCTACCTCTGAGCTATGCCCCCAGCCCTATTTTATTTTTTAGTTTTTTTTTTTTTTTTTTTTTTTTGCGGTACTGGGGATTGAACTCAGGGGCATTCTACCTCCGAGCTATACCCCCAGCCCTATTTTTTATTCTTTATTTTGAAACCGGGTCTCACTAAGTTGCGGAGTGCCTCACTAGGTAGCTGAGGCTGGCCGCAAACCCGGATCCTCTGGTCTCAGCCTCCCGAATGCTGGGATTACAAGCCCGTGCGCCACCACGCCCGGCTTTTATTTTTTAGTTTGAAGCAGGGTCTCACTAAATTGCAGAGGGCCTCACTAAGTTGCTGAGGCTATGCTCAACTCATGAACTTCCTGTCTCAGCCTCCCAAATACTGAGATTACAAGTGCACAGCACCATTCCTGGCCTAATTAACTTTTTCGCAGTGCGAGAGATCAAACCCAGGGCCTCATGTATACTAGGCAAGCAGTCTTACACTGAACTATATCCTTAGCCCTCAATTTTAAAATGTTTTTATTATTTCAATATATATTTATAATACTTTGATTCCCACTATGAACTAGGTAGTATACATACATAATCACATCCTTACAAAACTCTTTTTTTTTTTTTGGTACTGGGGATTGAACTCAGAGGCATTCTACCTCCAAGCTACACCTCCAGTCCAATTTTATTTCTTATGTGGAATCAGGGTCTCGCTAGGTTACTGAGAGTCTCTCTAAGCTGCTGGGGCTGGCTTTGAACTTGCAATCCTTCTATCTCAGCCTCCCAAGTACTGGCAGTATAAGTGTGCGCCACCACGCCCAGCTTATAAAACTCCTATGAACTAGATATTACCTTCATTTTACATATGAGAAGAAAAGGGACACAGAAAGATTATAGCTTACCTAAATTTCTGACAGCAGTAAAAGGGTGAAGGCAGGCTGGGTGTAGTGGTGCATGCTTATAGTTTCAGTACTTGGGAGACTGAGACAGGATGATCACAGGTTCGCTGCCAGCCTCAGCTAGGTAGTGAGGCTCTCTTCGATTTAATGAGACTCTGTTTCAAAATAATAGAGCTGAGGGTGGTGGCACACACCTGTAATCCTAGTACTTGAGAGGCTGAGATAGGAGGATATCAGGTTCTAGGGCAGTCTCAGAAACTTAGTGAGTCTCTCAGAAATTTAGTGAGATCCTGTTTCAAAATAGAAAATAAAATAGGACTGGGGTAGAGCCCAGAGGTAGAAGGCTCCTGGGTTCAACATCCAGTACCAATGAATGAATATTCATTCAATGAATGAATGAATGAAAGCAAGTCAGGCATGGTGATACACACTTGTAATCCCAGTACTTGGGAGGCTGAGACAGGAGGAGCACAGGTTTGAAGACAAACTCAGCAAGTAGTGAAACTCGCAGCAACCTAGCAAGACCTTGTTCAAAATAAAAATAAAATAGGGCTGGGGTATAGCTTGGAGGTAGAATGCCCTTGGGTTCAATCCCCAGTACTAAAAATAAAAAAATAAACAAACAAATAAGGCTAGGGGTGTAGCTCAGAGATAGAATGCCCTTGGATTCCATCTGGTAACACAGACACACAAAAAGGGTGGAGACAAGATTCAAATTTAGGAAAACTTCAAAGATCATGCTTTTGTAATTATATCAAGCCATGTCAGCTTCCTTACACATATTTGAAACATTTATTGGGCACTTATTGGTTGCAAAAGAGTATAAACTATTCGTCACCAAATGATGCAAAATACTTTGGGATCCTGTTTTGACAGTCAAAGGTGGAGGGCCTGTATATCAGGATGAAAAGCATGCAGCTAAGCTTCTGAGTAAGTATGAGTACATTTTCTGGTGAACAGATCCACTCAGCCCTAGAGCAGTTCTAGTTCATCTAACTTTTTAGAGTCTACCCCAAGCTTGGTGACTCATGAGACAGATATCCTGAGAAAGAAGTCAGTAAGTTGAGGAAGAGAAGGAAGAGATAGGTAATGACGGGTAAACTTTGTTTAATGTCCATGGCATTATGAAAATCCTAATACTTGCTATCTGTTCAGTAGTAAATAAAGGAGGTTTAAGAGTGAGATTTGAACAGATCTGATGTTTTTGTAAGTAGCACTTTTTTTTTTTTTCATTACTGGGGATTGAACCCAGGAGCATTCTACCTCTGGGCTATACCCCCAGCCCTATTTTTTATTCTTTATTTTGAAACAGGGTCTCACTAAGTTGCAGAATGTCTCACTAGGTAGCTGAGGCTGGCCTCGAACCCAGATCCTCCAGTCTCAGCCTCCCAAATGCTGGGATCACAAGCGTGCACCACCACGCCCTGCTAGTAGTTCTATTTTTAACTTGTTATTGTTATAGTTTTTTTGTGTATATGTGTGTGTAGTACCAGGGATTGAACTCAGGGGCAGTCTATCTCTGAGCTATACCCCCAGTCCTATTTTTTATTCTTTATTTTGAAACAGGGTCTCACTAAGTTGCAGAGGGCCTCATTAAGTAGCTGAAACTGGCCATGAACTTGGCAATCCTCTTGTCTCAGCCTCCCAAGTACTGGAGTCAAAAGGGTGGGACACCACACCCAGTTTTTTTGTTTTTTCTTTTTTTTTTTGTGGTACTGGGAATTGAACCCAGAGGCATTCTACCTTCAAGCTACACCCCCACCCTGATTTTATTTCTCATTTGGAAACAGGGTCTCATTAGATTTCTGAGAGGCTCTCTAAATTGCTGAGGCTGGCTTTGAACCTGAGATCCTCCTGTCTCAGCCTCCCAAGTACTGGGATTACAGGCATCTGCCACCATGCCTGACTGTGTCCATTATTTATTTATTTGTTTATTTATTTATTGTGGTACTGGGGATTGAACCTAGGAGCACTCTACCTCCGGGCTACACTCCCAGTCCTATTTTTTTTTTTTTTTTGCAGTACTAGGGATTGAACTCAGGGGCGTTCTACCTCCGAGCTATACCCCCAGCCCTATTTTTTATTCTTTATTTTGAAACTGAGTCTCACTAAGTTGCGGAGTGCCTCACTAGGTAGCTGAGGCTGGCCGCGAACCCGGATCCTCCAGTCTCGGCCTCCCAAATGCTGGGATTACAAGCGTGCGCCACCATGCCCGGCTTCCAGTCCTATTTTTTATTCTTTATTTTGAAACAGGGTCTCACTAAGTTGCAGAGGGCCTCATTAAGTAGCTGAGGCTGGCCACGAACCCGGATCCTCCTATCTCAGCCTCCCAAGTACTGGGATTACAAGCATGCACCACCACACCCGGTTTCTGTGCCCATTTTATTTTTTTATTTTTTTTATTTTTTATTTTTTTGCGGTACTGGGGATTGAACTCAGGGGCATTCTACCTCCGAGCTATACCCCCAGCCCTATTTTTTATTCTTTATTTTGA
>PVLC010047121.1:0-11193 GCA_004027655.1 Graphiurus murinus
GCTGAAGAGTCGCATTGTCCAGGAACTCGTCACTGTGAGTGACTGGAGCTCGAACCCTCTGGGAACTCGGGCACACGTGAGAAAGGAGGAGACACACAGGAGGAAGAGGAGGCAGGATATTCATCTGCAGTATCCACCAGCCATGGGTTCAGAGAAACTCGCAGATGCATGGAGTCTGTGTTGTTTCTGGACATAGGGGGAAAAAATCAGTTCTTGTGGCTAGAAAGAGCTGTCGGGCAGAGAGAAGCTGCCAGCAGGCAGACATTAGGCAGGTGGACACCGGAATGGTCGAGGTGAGGGCACGTGGACAGTCCACCCACAGCATCTGCCAGCATCTCCCATAAAAGGTTCTTTTTGAGATTTAACTTACTTAGTACGTATATAAAAAGAAAAAGAAGGGCATCTCCTTTACTGACTGTGTTGTGTGCCAGGTCCTGAGATCTCTCTCCATCCTCCCAAGAACCCACGGTTTCTTTATCACCATCATCCAGGTGTGGGTCCCAGGGGTTCAAGACTTAGCAGAGACATATGCAGCACTAGAATTCTGACTCACCCTCCCAGGACCCTGAGCTGCAGAGAATGTGGTTTCAGTAACCCTTAAGGACATTCAGGAAGGAAAAGGCTACAATGGCAAAGAATTCTTACTTTGAGCCAACTTGCAGAGGGCAGAATATAATGAGTTCTGGGAGCCTTTTAATTAAACATTGAAAAGTACAAGAGGTTGAAAGCAAGCTGCTTCAATGGGAAAGCTAATATTTACAGATTAAAAAATATGTAAAAGTCTGGAAATTCAGGTCTCTCGTTAGGTGTAATATAATTACTGAATTTCTGTCTCCTAGCAATAATGAAAAAGATGTTAATTCTCTGTCCACAGCTTGCATTTAACAGGTTTTGGATTTGGTCACTGGCTGGAGCCTGTTGCCAAGGGATCTGTCTGTAGATGGTTCAGTGGCAGCAAGTGTTCCAGGAAATCGCTCTGGGAAGGACAGAGTTAATCTTGTTCACAGAATTCAGGTGACTTGGATGAGCCATTTGAGCAGGAAATGTCAGCAAGGGAGAGTGTTCTTTAAGTGACCCTGACTCATTTGGCCAGAATGTCTGCCTATAGGGAAAACGCGTCCGCTGAAAACAGAGAGCTGGGCTTTGCCACCAGCCAGCTGTGGGACTCTGGATAAGTCCCTGGACCTCTCTGGGTCTGGATGATTTTGTGTGGTCCTATTCAGCGTGGTTAATTGCACATGGCAGACAAGCGAACAAAGAGTGACAGAGCCTTTGTCCAGAGCCCTTCACGTGCACCTGCTGTGCCCACTCTCAGCTGCAGCCCACATCTGCCACAGGCTCGTGCCACCGCAGCCAAACCTGGCGGTTCACCGTGATTCCTAGCATCCCCCCTATGACTTGGATCAGGGACCAAAGGCGTACAAAGCCACCTTATGGGTCCTCTGAAGCCAGAAGCACATGCAGAAAGTATTGTGTTGAATCACTTATAGTAACCCTGGGTGGTATAATAAAAAAGACCCTAAGTTTTAGTAGATGAAGACCGTGGAAGCTTATTTCTCTGTCTTGCAAAGTTCTACACAGCATTCAGCAGGCATCCGTCCCCACTGTGGAGCCGGGAGCCTTTCCTCTTGAGCCTGCCAGCTGCTGGGACTTCGGGCATTCCCTTCCGTATGCAGATGGGGAAAGAGGGAGGCTAGAGGGGCACGAGGGGGAGGCTTGAAGGGGTCAAACCAAGAACGGGGGGCCTGTCAGTTCTGCCATGGATTGTTGGCCAGAGCTCAGGCACATGGCCGAACTCCGAGTTACCAGATATGTGCCTCTGACGTGTATGTAGGGCACAGGTTTTGGCGAAATCATAGCCAATTCTGCCTTAACTGCATGAAAGCAGAAACAGGGTCACAAAGGTCTGACCATCTGTAATGAGGAAGTATAACTTAAAAGCTAAAATTAAATAACTGCAGGCTCTTGGTTTGGGGACAGCCTTGTGGCCGAAGCCCAGGACAGAGATAAGTCCTAAGAGCATCACACGTGCCGGTAGCTCTGCGCTCTTGTGGCTCTGCACTGAATGCACTGAGTCAGTAGCTGATATTCACCAGGTGCTGTGTAGGTGGCAGGCTCGGTTCCGGGCACTTAGGTGCATTTGCATTCATCGCCTGATTTCATCTTTACAGCCACCCTCTGTTTCCTCGTGCTCCTCGTGCTCCACATTCACAGATAAAGCATCCGAGACCCAAGGATATCGAGGTCACAGGGTGGAAACGGGCATCCAGCTTGGTCTTGCCTGGACTTCATGTCTTTCTAGAGAAAGGGCATCCCGGACCAGGAGTTAGTTTATCTCAGTCCCCTCCCTGCTAGACAGATATCCTCTGGACAAATGTGACCAGTTCTCAAAGTCACACTGTGCAGATGGAGGGAGGGGCTGAGCTCAGTGGTGAGGGACAGGCGTGGTGTCCAATCCCTGCCCTGGGGGGAGGGATGGGGGCCCAGTGCTGTGTGGCCTGGAGAATGGGCACGTCGGTGGCCATCCCATCTACCGGAAGGAGAGAAGATGAACGAACAAGTTTTCAGAGCCCCAAGTAGTAGAATCAGGGCCCGAGCAGGTGCAGCTATGAGGAGTAAGATTCTCTGCAGTAGAAGAAAGAGCTCTTTGTGCCTTCCTAAAAAACACAGAGATGGCATGTTGACTATCAGGGGAAGTATTTTGGTTGACGCTCACCAAGAATTGCTGGCGGTGCTTTGAAAGAATCCAAGCACGTCATTGGAGGGAGGTGAGCAGCCCCAGAAGCCCAGAGGTGGAAGGTTCCTTTGCTCCTTTATGCCCTAATACCCTCCAGGAAAGGTTCTGTTACTGCTGCACCTGAGACACACCTTAGGCAGCAGGGATGGGGGGAGGGAGGAAGGGAGGGAGAATTGCAGCCTCCAGCCCTTTTATAATTGACCTTCGCCCAAGCAGAGCCCTTGTGACCTAAACACCTCCCATAGGTGACACCCCTCAGTGCCATTGCATTGAGGATGATGTCTCCAACATGTGCTTCTGGGGACATATTCAAACCACAGCACTGTGCAAAGAACCTAGCACAGCCCGGGCACCTAGTCAGTGCTCTCTACGGGATTAGTATTTGTCCTGGAAGTCACTGTCTCCTTTCCTACTCATAAAGGAGGGGAAACCCACACTTCCTGGGTGGGGGGGGTGTCACGGAACAGGAGTCCCTTGGCACCCCTTGGGGGTACAGCTCTGGGCTGGATACATAGGGAGCCTTCCCGCGTTGTTCAGGGCCCTCCAAACAGCAAGGACTTAGTAGTGTCTTAAAGAAGTGATGGCAGGAAAAAGAAGTGAGTGGACAGGAGAGTGGGGCGAATCGAGAAGCCACAGTCAAGGGTGTTGCACTGAGTGTGCTACTGCCGGGCAGATGAGGCCACTCGGGGCTGGCGCTGGGTAGAATGCCACCCGGGGCGTGTCTCTGCAGAGAGGGCTGCAGGAGGAGTTCTCCCCCACCGCAGATCCCTGGAGCGGAAGGCCAACTCCCTGCCCTTCCAGGGGCTGAACCATTTTGCCAGGTTTTGGAGAGAGCTGGGAGGCAGACAGGCTAAGCGTCCCACAGGTGCAGGCAGGGACTCTGGCCAGAGGTGGGAGATATGTCCCCCACACCCCACAGTGAAACAGAGTCTAAAGCGTGGTGGCCTCCCTGCCCCAGACTCGAGGGCCTGAGACACACCTTTTCAGCAAGATCAACCTGCTGGTGTCCTAGGCTGGAGCCTTGAGCGTGGAACAGGGGGAGCGTCTTGGCCTCTGGCAGGAAAACGAAAGGAAAACTGGGGCCTCCCAGCCGCAGGGCTCATCCGGGGGGAAGCCCAGGCCCGTGCCTCTTACTCCAAAATCTCCCACCTTGCTCTCTGAGCTTGAACATTCTACTGACTAGAAAGTGACAGATGAGAGGAAGAACTTCCTCCTGGCCAGTTGTGTCTGCAAACCTGGAATCAGACTGTACACCTTGGAGCTTAGGGGAAGAGGAAGAACCCTGACCAGTGAGATCTCTGATACGATCCTCATCTTCCTTGTTACAACTTCCCTCTGCTTCCACTGCTGACGAGCTTCGTGCTCTGGTCCTGTCTCCCCAGCTCTGATAAGGATCTGAGTGACGCTCACTGTGAAAAGAAGAAGGTAGCCGAGGCGTGGAGATGGGGCTCAGACAGAGGGGCCTCCCTCCTGCCACAGTCTGTGTCATACTCGGTCTGTCCCTCTCTGTAGGCTAAGTTCCTGAGGAGGGTGGCCATGTCTCTCTGGGCACCAATGGCCCATACATTGCTTTTGTGCAGACTTAAAATATCATATAATAAGCCAGGCGTGGTGGCTCATGCTTGTAATCCCAGTACTTTGGAGGCTGAGACTGGAGGATCGGGTTTGCAGCTAGCCTCAGTTACTTAGTGAGGCCCTCCGCAACTTAGTGAGACCCTGTTTCAAAATAAAGAATAAAAAATAGGACTGGGGGTGTAGCTCAGAGGTAGAATGCCCCCGGGTTCAATCCCCAGTACCAAAGAAAAAAAAAGAAAAAGAAAAGTCACACAGTGCTCACAGCCTTGGGTATGTTGGCTTAGTGAACAGGTGGTTCCTTGGTTCAGACTTTTTAAAGGTGCCCTTTGGAGGGACATGTCTGGCAGTCTGCTAGTTCCCCAGTTCAGGAGCTGGCGTTGAATATGTGGGTCTATTCAGTTAGTGAAAATATGTCAAGCCTGCAATTTATGACTTCGGTACTTTCCTTGGATGTATGTTTCACATCTATGTAATTTACAAAAAACATTAAAGGAATGACAACGTTTATTTTATTTTATCTTATTTTTTTGGTACTTGGGATTGAACTGAGAGGCATTCTACCTCTGAACTACACCCCCAGTCCTATTTTTTATTCTTTATTTTGAAACAGGGTCTCACTAAGTTGCGGAGGGCCTCACTAAGTAGCTGAGGCTGGTTGAGAACCTGGATCCTCCGGTCTCAGCCTCCCAAGTACTGGGATTACAAGTGTGCACCACCACGCCCGACTAGAATGTTTATTTCTTAAACACCCATTCCACCAGTGAGGCTTGGCGAGAGATGCCATGATGGGATTTCAGCACCCGGTTGCCTCTTCCTCCGGGGTCCCTTGCGGCCTGCCTACACCTTCCACACACACATGCTCGCCTACCTCCCCTCACCCAACACATTATGCCTGGGGGCCAGAGGCCTTGTGACTTGCCTGGCCCCTCGCAAACTGTCCTGCCAGTGGCTGTCCACTTGGTCCGTCCTTCAATCTGAGCAGAGCCAGCTCTGTATCTCCTCTGTTGCTGATGACAACTCAGTTGTGTGACACGGTGGAGAGGTGACTGGTGCAAGCTCAAGAGTTTCGTTACTTTTGCTTTTGCAAGAGCAAACGAAAGGCTGACTGGAGCTCCCTGTAGTAGGGACATTTTGATGTTGGCTAAAAAATGTCTGTAGGTCTGTGATCTTCTCAAGGTCATTAGGAAGGTGACATTTCCAGCTGCTGATAAATGACTTTCTTATTGGTTCCTCCCTTTCTGGTGCTGCTTCCTTCTCTCCTGTTGCTATCTCAAACCCCTGCCTAGTGAAGCTCTCAACCTCGTTCCTGTGTTCCCCCTCGCTGTCCTTCAAAGGGCTTTCAGCACCAATAACGTGAAATAACGCGGTTTAGCAGGAGCCTCCCTCCCCGTCCTCACTTGCTTCTCCAGACATGCTCCAGTCTGTCCACATGCTGTAAGACAGAATTCTCTCTGCAGCTATTTTTAGCAGCCCAGACCACATCTCATTACAGCGCAGGAACATAACTCAAAAGCAGCCCAGCCCCACTCCTGGGAAGCATTGTGCAGGAGAGATAAGACACTCGAGGCCTGCCCCACAAGTGCGCCAATTCTGTGGCAGCCACAGACCGGCATTTGAAGAACCAGAGGGAAGAGATGGTGTGCTTCTTAAAGAACAGGGTTAGAGTTTTCGATGAAGTCTGCCTTTTATCAAAGGTTCACATCCAAACCACTAGCCCTCAGGCTCCCAGCAGTGTTTCTGTCCTGATTATCAGAACTCATTGGCGACAAAATTGAAAAAAAATGGAAGTAGCTGTCTAATGTGGGGGTCTGGAGGATGTGCATGCGTGTGTGTGTGTGTGTGTGTGTGTGTGTGTGTGCGTGCGCGAGTGTGTGCTTGTGTGTGTGTCTGAGAGGTGAGGCGGTGGGAGAAGGATCCGGAGAGAGAGGGAGAAGATCAAGAGCTCTGGAACATTCTGGGATTTTACTGGGAAGGGTCAAGGTTTTCGGTGACGTTGGGAAATAGCTGGAGAAGAGCAGCTGACCCTCTTGTGAGTGTCCTGCCCCCGGGGAGCCTTATGTCCTGCCCTTCCACAGAGCATCATGGAGGGGGAGATATATTTTACCACGTGCTCTGATCTGGCCCTTGGGAAAGGGGATGTAATGGTGGAATTCCTGTTAACCACTGGAGTCCTCTGGGGCCTGACCAGTTTTGGAGATCCTTGACTTCTGGCCCCAAATGAGAAGCTGCCAAGTATCTACAGAGACGTGGTGGAGGCAGGGATGGTGGGAGGAGGCTGGGGACAGAGGTGGCCAAGACTCTGGATGATGGACGCACGTTGGCGATGTTTGCTCCAAATACCCCTGGGCTTCTTTATTGCCATAAGCTCTGTCCCAACATGTGTCCCCGCCCCGTCCCTGTATGCAGGAGTCCTGGGTGCCCTCATCCTGTCCGAGCTGGCTCCTTTCCCCAGGCCATTTATAGGCCCTGCCCACTGATAGAATACTGAGTACCTCAAGACACCAACACCCGGGAGAGGCGTCATGCAGGCAGAATGTGTTCACAGGCTGTCCTATTTGTCTTAAAAAAAATAAAAAGAACTAACTAAAAATATAACCAAAGCCTTCATTTATTGCAAGCATTTATTTGGGCGAAAGATCACTAACACCACCAACAGGGCCATTTTTCCATTTTACAAGCTGCTGTCTCCAAATTTTAATGAATTATTCCTTACAGCCGTCCAGCAGTCTAGTGATGATACCAGCTTAGTGCAGAAGGCAGAGATGCTGGGAGTTGGGAAACACGTTTGACCTCAGTGATTTAGAGGCAGGCATGATGTAACCAAATATTTATGGCCCCATGGTGTGGGGAAAATCTGGGCCCTGGGTTTGCTCACTCCCTGCCCATTTATGGTGTTCATCTGTCACCAGACTAGTGAGGGGAAGGCATGCCATTATGCTCCTCAAACTATAAATCTCTGGTCCATAATGGATTTAAGGTTCATTAGTTAAGGGTATCATTTGCACTGATCATTTATTTCCTGTTTTGCAATAAGGTTTTCAGGTGTATAATTTGGAACAATTAAACAGTTAGATTTGGTCTTGATTTCAGGATAGGATTTGCAGGATCTGTTATAGGACCATTGTTGGCCAGAAAGATGTGGCTGGTATGTTAGGAGCTGGTTGAAACGGCTTAAAAATTGTAATTAATGGCCCTAAGGTGGGGGTGGGGTCCTCTATAATAGCATGGTTCGCACTTGACCTCAATAAGCTCAACATTTTTACAAATGATAGAGAATTAGAAAAGTCAAGCCATAAAAACTCCAGTGAAGATATAAAAGGCATAATTATCACATTTGCAAATTGCCAAAGGGTTGTAAGAGTAACCACAAAGTGTAATAAAGAACCAAGATTCTAGACTATCTCTACAGCCTGCAGGTAAATGAGAGGGAATTTAATCAGGGTAAGTGAAAAGCCCCAAATGTATATTCCCAAGATCAGCTATACAAGTTGAAGGTGGATGAACTCTGGCTAACCAGTACTTTCTCTAGAAAATGCTTATTTCTTACAGTTTTATTAAGCCATTTTTGTCCCAGCATCCAAGATACCATATTTTCCCAATATCCTATTCATAGGAGGGCTTATATATGTAAGAGATACTATATTGTCCCGCTGTACTATTTATGGAACAATATTTTCATTCTTAATGATAATAAAGGACGTGTGAACTCTAGGTTATGATTGCCGACCTATTTTAATGCACCTGTCTCAATGTCATCGATATATTCACAGAACTGAAAACTTGAGACTTAATGGGTTAATGTTAGTATGACCAGATACAGCTGGGAATAGGCATTAATAAGAAAGAGTATAAGTGATAGGACCAGTCTCAGACCTCTCGCTCTCCTTACCTCCCTCCCTCTCTTTTGTTATATTCTTCTTTTTAACAGCAAGGCGGGATTTTAGTGCCCTCTCTTTGAAGACCTACCCCTTATCCCGTGCCTTTTCCCAAGCCAGTATTTGCAAGGACAATGGAGACATCCTCATTGGCGAATGGCCACCTGCTTGAAAGGAGAACAGATTACCTGGGTGTGGTAGTCGGCTTCTTTTCCCCCCTTTCTTTCTGTGACTAGAATGCATGACAAGAAGAGCTTAGAGGAGGAAAAGCTGATCTTGGCTCATGGTTTCGGGGTTCAGTCCATGGGTAGCTAGCTACAGGGCAGAAACATCATGGCGTAGGGCTTGGCGGAGGAATGCTGCTCAACTGATAGTGATCAGGAAGCAGAGAGAGGAAATATGAACATGAACGAGAATGAACATGAATATGAATGAGAGGAGGGGCCAGGGACAGATCTAGTCCTCAAGGCTACACCTCCACCAGCCATGCCTCACCTCTGACCCCTGCTGTGCTGGGGGCACGCTTTCAACACGTGAGCCTTTGAGGGAACATTCCAGATCCAAACCATAACAAAATCCATCCACATTGGTAGGACATTAATGGATTAACCCACGGATGAGGTCAGAGGCCTCCTGACTCAAGTGCTTCACCTCTGAACACTGCTGCATTGTCTGACATACAGGCTTTGGGGGCGGGGGTGGGGGACATTCTGTATCCAAACCATCATGCTGGGCAAAATTGGGATTCTGCTAGGAAGGAGGAAGGGAGCTGTGTATGTCAGTTAGGTAGAGGAGAGTGTCAGCTACAGGAGGCGAATGTAACTCGTTGGTTGGTTCTGAGTTATTTCCCAAAGAGCTTAGTGTAGTGTTGGATTGTCAGTGCTCGGATTGATTTTATGAATTTCAGTTCTTATCATTGTAATTAAGTAGCCGGGTCAACCTAATAGGTAGGCGGGATATGAGATTGTGGCACATGCTCCAGTGCCATGTCTGTGTCCTCTTGGCCCACCCCAAAGATCGCCTATAGAGACTTTTCATGAATGTGCAAAGCTCACCAATTCTTACATCTGGTGGTCTCTGTTCCTGGAGGTGTGTTCAGCCTGAGCCTAGAGCGAGCTCAAATGCTCGGAATTGAATGTCCGAGGAGCAATCAGAGACGAGTAGGTAAACACCAGCTTCCTCGCCTGTTCATGGAACAGTTCAAAGGTGACTCAGGGCGTCCCAGTGGGATTCAGCCCTAGTTGCTGGCGAGGTCACAAGCTGCCTTCCTTTCCCTCCGTCCCTTACCACTGCCTCCTGCAGTCACCCCCAAATATACATCTCACCTCAGCATCAGCTTCTGTGGGACCCAAAGGAAGACAGAGGCTCAATAATTGGGACTGTGATGCTGCGAGCATCACCTTAATCTGTAAGAAAATCCTTAAGTGGAATGTCTTAGACACCCATCGGGCAAAAGGAATTACGCTCACTGTTGCTCATTTTCATGTAGAGGAATGAGCTATGAGTTTATTATTATTTATCTGGGAAGGTAAAGTGGGGTCATCCTACCCAGAACATTCTCTTTTTTCTTTTTCTTTTTTTTTTTTTTTTTTTTTTTTTTTTTTTTTTTTTTTTTTTTTTTTTTTTTGCGGTACTGGGGATTGAACTCAGAGGCATTCTACCCCCCCCAAGCTATACCCCCAGCCCTATTTTTTATTCTTTATTTTGAAACCAGGTCTCGCTAAGTTGTGGAGTGCCTCACTAGGTAGCTGAGGCTAGCCAGGAACCCAGATCCTCCGGTCTCAGCCTCCCGAATACTGGGATTACAAGCATACCACCACGCCTGGCTCAGAACATTCTCTTCATTATCAGGTACCACCTGAAATCTCCTCCACGAATCCTGGGTTCTCCCCTTTCCCCATCTGCATCAATAAAACTTTTCCTTAGTCTTGAAGGGAAGACCCGTTAGACAAAGACATTTAGGACCCACAGTTAGTCTTTGAAGGAGGACATAATGGCAAAAGAATGGCCTTGAATCATTCCTCCCGGGAGCAGCCATTCATTCTGTTCTTCAAAGGCTGTGGTCTTGGGATGGCCAGACTGGAATCCCGCCTCTCTGCAGCCATGGTCTCAAACTCCGACCACTGGTGGGACAGGCCGACAGGGACATGGGATCGACTGCAGTGGCAACGTCAAGCCTCAAAGCAGCTGTGACCTGGGGGTCAGTGCAGCACACCAGCCACTACTGGGGTGCCTAGCACTCCCCAGGATGCACTCTGGAAGGCCAGACCGGGCCAGATGTGTTCTCACAGAGACAAAAGATGGCCCCGTGACTTTGTTCAGAACCTTCTTGTTAATGCCTTAGAGGCTTAAATATTAGAGCCTGAGCTTTCTCTTGGGATTAATATAAAAGGAGACGTGCCAGATATAGCACCTCCAGGAACTCTCTGATGCTATAAAGAGAAACACTGCAAAGGGCATCCTATAAAATGCCTGAACCCAAAGGGAAAAAAAGAATAATGTGGGGCTTCCCAGGATGTGGCCTGGGGTGTAACGGGAAACCCTAATGTAGTAACCCCAAGCAACTGGAGCTCATATTTTATTACCAGAGTCTAGTCGTGGTGGGGAAAGAATGAAGAACAGGGTTCTGGTTTCAGCTCTGCACCTAATTCGCTCTGTGACCTTTACCTCCCTGGGCCTTAACATTAAAATGAAGGAATGAGACTGGGTCATTTTCAAACAACATTTTTTTTAACATGATAACAAATTTAGACTAAAATAAAAATGATTTATGGCCTGCTTTTTAAAAACTCGACATGAGCCGGGCATGGTGGCGCATGCTTGTAATCCCAGCATTCGGGAGGCTGAGACCGGAGGATCCGGGTTCGCGGCCAGCCTCAGCTACCTAGTGAGGCACTCCGCAACTTAGTGAGACTCGGTTTCAAAATAAAGAATAAAAAAATAGGGCTTGGGGTGTAGCTCGGAGGTAGAATGCCCCTGAGTTCAATCCCCAGTACCGCAAAAAAA
>PVLC010047122.1:0-11211 GCA_004027655.1 Graphiurus murinus
AATTGGTATTGCTGGATCATATGGTAGGTTCATTCCCATTCATCTGAGGATCCTCCATACTATTTTCCAAAGTGGTTGCACTAATTTGCAATCCCATCAACAATGTATTAGGGTTCCCACTTCTCCACACCCTCGCCAGATTAGCTGTTGTTCCTGTTCTTTATGATTGCCATTCTGATTAGGGTTAGGTGAAATCTCAAGGTAGTTTTGATTTGCATCTCTCTGATTGCTAATGATGTTGAACACTTCCTCATATTGGCCATTTGTATTTCTTCTTTTGTGAGGTATCTATTTAGATCCTTTGCCCATTTTTGATTGGGTTATTTGTTTTCTTAGCTGTGATTTTCTTGAGTTCTCCGTATATCCTAGATATTAGACCTCTAGCAGAAGAGTAGGTGGCAAAAATTTTCTCCCACTCTGTGGGCTCTCTGTTGCGACTTTGATAGTTTCCTTTGCTCTACAGAAGCTCTTCAGTTTAATGCAATCCCATGTATTGATATTCCTTTGAGTTGCTTGTACTTTTGGGGTCTTGTTGAGAAAGTTTTTACCTGTGCTTATGTGTTGAAGTGTTGGTCGTATGCCCTCTTCAAGTAGCTGCAAGATCTCTGGCTTGACTTCCAGGTCTTTGATCCACCTTGAGTTGACTCTTGTGCAGGATGAGAAAGTGTGGTTTATTTCCATTTTCCTGCATATAGTTAACCAGTTTTGCCAACAACATTGGTTAAAGAGGCTATCTTTTTTCCAGTGTATATTTTTGGCTCCTTTGTCAAAAATCAATTGGCTGTAAGTACATGAGTCTGTTTCTGAATCTTTTATTGTGCTCCATTGGTCTATGTGTCCATTTTTGTGCCAAGGTCATGCTGTTTTTATTACTGTGGCTTTGTAGTAGAGTTTGAAATAAGGTATTGTGATACCTCCTGCATGGTTCTTGTTTTTAAGAACTACTTTGGCTATCCTGGGCTTTATGTTGTTCCAAATGAATTTAAGGACTGATTTTTCTATGTCTGTGAAGAGTGACCTTGGTAGTTTCATGGGTATTGCATTGAATCTGTAGATCACTTTTGGGAAGATGGCCATTTTGATGATATTTATTCTCCCTATCCAAGAGCATGGTAGATCTTTCCATCTTCTAAGGTCTTCATCAATTTCTTTTTCAACATTGTATAATTTTTTTATAAAGGTCTTTTACCTCTTTGCTTAGGTTTATCCCTAAGTATTTTATTTTTTTTTAATTTTTAATTTTTAATTTTTTATTTTTTTTGCGGTACTGGGGATTGAACTCAGGGGCATTCTACCTCCGAGCTACACCCCCAGCCCTATTTTTTATTTATTTTGAAACCGAGTCTCACTCAGTTGCTGAGTGCCTCACTAGGTAGCTGAGGCTGGCCATGAACCCGGATCCTCCAGTCTCAGCCTCCCGAATGCTGAGATTACAAGCATGCGCCACCACGCCACGCCCGGCTTCCCTAAGTATTTTATTTTTCATGGTGCTATTGAAGTGGAATTGTTTTCTGGTTTTCTTATTCAGTGGATTTATGGTTGGTATATAGGAAAACTTATGATTTTTAAGATTGATTTTATATCCAGACACTTTGCTGAATTTGTTGATCAGTTCTATAAGTTTTTTTGGTTGAGTTTGTTGAGTCTTCTAAGTATAGTATCATGTCATCTGCAAAAAGGGATAGTTTTAGTCCTTCTTTCTTTTAAGTGTAGTATCATGTCATCTGCAACAAGGGATAGTTTTAGTTCTTCTTTCCCTATTTTTACCCCTTTGATTTCCTTCTCTTGCCTTATTGCTCTGGCTAGAGTCTCAAGTACTATATTGAACAGAAGAGGTGATAATGGGCATCCTTGTCCTGTTCCTGTTTTAGTGGGAACTCTTGCAGGTTTTCCCCATTTAATATGGTATTGGCTGTGGGCTATTGTATTGATGTTGGCTATTGTATATGGCCCCTATGATTTTGAGGTATGTTCGTTCTATTCCGGTTCTCTACAGTGCTTTTAGAATGAGTGGTGTTGGATCTTTTCAAATGCTTTTTCAGCATCAATTGAGATGATCATGTGATTTTGGCTTTGATTCTGTTTATGTGGTGAATTACATGGATTGTTTTTCGTATGTTGAACCAGCCTTGCATCCCTGGGATGAACCCAACTTGGTCATGGTGTATAATTTTCTTGATGTGGTTTTGAATGCACATTGCTAGTATCTTGTTTAGCAGTTTTGCATCTAAATTCATCAATGATATAGGCCGATAGTTTTCTTTTCTTGACCTGTCTTTATTTGGCTTTGGTATTAATGTGATGTTGGCTTCATAGAATGAATATGGCAGGGTCCCATTTCTTTCTATTTCATGGAATAGTTTGAGGAGTATTGGAATTAGCTCTCCTATAAATGTTTCATAAAATTCACTTGGAAAACCATCTGTCCCTGGGCTTTTGTTTGATGGCAAACTCTTTATTGCTGTTTCTATCTCTTTGATTGTTATTGATCAGTTTAAGTTTTCTATATCTTCTTGACTCAATTTAGGAAGGTTATATGTGTCTAGAAATTTGTCAATTTCTTCTAGATTTTCCATTTTGTTGGAGTATAGTTTTTCAAAATAGTTTCTGATGATCCTCTGTATTTCCATACTGTCACTGGTAATATCCCCTTTTTCATCTCTTATTTTGGTAATTTGGGTTGATTCTCTCTTTCTTTTGGTTAGATTGGCCAATGGTTTATCGATCTTGTTTATTTTTTCAAGAAACCAGCTTTTGGTTTTGTTGATTTTCTGTATTCTTTTTTTATTCTCTACTTCATTAATTTCTGCTCTGATTTTCATAATTTCCTGTCTTCTACTAGATTTGGGATTAGACTGTTCTTGTTTTTCAAGTGCTTTGAGCTGTGCCATTAGGTTATTTATTTGGTGATTTTCTGTTCTTATGTGAGCACTCAGTGCTATGAAATTTGGTCTAGAAATTAGGCTTGAAGTCTAATTTATCTGATATCATGGTTATTACTACTCCTGCTTCTCTTTGAGTCTCATTGGCATGGATTACCTTACTCCAGCCCTTCACCTTTAGTTTGTGGGAATCTTTGCTTGTAAGGTGTGTTTCTTGCAGGCAGCATATAGATCGATTCTGGGTTTTAATCCATTTTGCCACCTTGTGCCTTTTTATTGGGGAGTTGAGACCATTTATATTCAGGGTGATTATTGAGAAATGATTTTTAATTCCTAACATTTTGAGTTTTAACTTCTGTTTTCGGTGGTGTTTATTCTTCTTTGCTTAGTTGTTTGCTTCCTAAAAATTATTGTTTCTCTGGTTCTGATGTTTACTTGTTAGTTCTTCTTTGTAGTTAATCCCTTTGAGTATTTTCTCTAGTGCTGGTTTGGAAGACATAAATTCTTTCAGTTTCTGTTTGTCATGGAAGGTTTTTATATCCCCATCAATTCTGAGAGAGAGTTTTGCTGTGTATAAGAATCTTGTCTGCAAGTTATTTTCTTTCAGAGTTTGGAATATGTTACTGCAGCCCCTTCTGGCTTTTATGACTTGATTTCAGAGGTCTGGAGTGATTCTAATTGGTTTGCTGCGACGTCATCCTAATAAGCTGGGCCTTGAGCATGGGTGGGCCTGCTGAAATCTTGCAAGGCAATTATTTCAAAAGAAGGGACATGTGGCATTTCCTACTTTGCATTATTATATTCTGGAAATTTGGGGTGCTTTGGGTTTTGTTTTCACATTAATTATCGAGAAAAAATTTCCTAGAGACACAGGATGGCTAAACAGATTGTGATTCATCAATGGTAGCTGAAAAGAACAATGCCTCAGCTTGTCTCAGAGATATTCATTAACCCTCAACAAACATCAGGAATTGACCCTTACAAGCTTAGATACAAATCAAAGGAACTTAGGTCTACTATATTTTATCTGTGAGTAAAGAAAGTTTTAAGACAAATAGTTACTCTCTCTTTCTGAAAAACTTCCCCCTTGTTTTCACCACTTATCTAGCTGCCTGAGCAAATAGTGAAGATTTAATCTAATGAATAGAGTTTCCTTTCCATTGTTAACTTTTAACACTGTTTTCATACTAAAAGAATTTTTATATACATATTGTCTTCTGTAACCTTTGCTGTTTTCTTAATCCCAGCAAATACTATGGGAAATAGATTATCTAGTTAAAGATGTACACACTCAACTTTAGGAAAAAACAAGTCTGTAAAAATTCCTGTTCTGTATACCTTGTTGTAAGAGATACCATAAGAAACAGTGATGACATGAATTAAACACATACGTCTTCAACACTGCATTGGATGTAAGCATATTCGCACGACTTGTACTCAATCCCCACCTAACGAGGGACCCCCGACCCTGTTGCCTTGAGGGCTGGCTCTCGACAGTTTGCCTCTAAATGTCACTTGGTCTTTTACTTTTGTTGCCTTTAGAATTCTCTCCTTAGCCTCTACATTAGTCAACTTGATTATTATGTGGCGTGGTGAACCTCTTCTTTGGTCTTGTCTCTAAAGAGTTCTGTATGTTTCCTGTACCTGTGTGTCAACTTTTCTTTCTATGTTTGGAAAATTCTTTGATACTACTTCTTTGAAAAGATTGTTTATTCCATTAGTTTCAACTTCTAATCTCTCTTCTATGTCTATTATTCTTAGGTTAGCTCTTTTAAAATTGGCCCAGATCTCATCGATGTCCAATTCATACTGTCAAATTCTTTTTTCTAAAATATGTACAATGGATTCATTTTTGGAATGGTCATCTTCTAAGAGTGATATTCTATTTTCCATGTGGTCTAGTCTACTGTTTATTGTTTGTATTGATGCCTTCACTTCCTTGTTATTGCCTCTTTCACTTCCTTCAATGCTTCTCTTTGGTTCCTGTTCAGGGTGTCAGATTCTTTGTTTATTTGTTCCTTTATTTCTTTCCAACTCTCCCTGCATTCTTTCCAAAAATCTTATATTGATTCTAGTATTAAAGATCTGAATTGTTCTGGTAGTCTCTGCCATTCTGGATTGGTAAGATCTGTTATTAAGAGGTTGTGGTGGCTCATTGTTTCTTTGCTATTTTTCCTTCCCATGGTTCCCCTGTTCTTAAATTTATATCTTTGCTGCTCTTGCAAGCTTTCTCATCCAATCTCTGCAGTGGGGGTTTAGAGGTGTCTGCTGGTATATACAAGGACAGGTTTTGTTCAGTGGTAAAAGTTGGATGAGAAGTCACAGTGATGAATGCAAGAATAGGGTAAAGTAGAGGTATGGTCCAGTAGAATAAGAGGTTGAGTGTGTTGGGGTGATATGTTGTAAAGATTAGAGATGTTAGATATGTCGGGGGATTCTGGTAGTCCATGTAGAGTTTTGAATGTGGTAGTATGAGATGGTCTTAATATGAGTCAGGGAAAAAAGGAAAGAGAAAATGTGTTGAGGAGAAGAATATAAATGGGAGAGAGGGAGGTAAGCTTTTAAAAGGGACGAGGAGGACAGTCAACAAACTAAGCAAAAAAATAACAAAACAACCAATCATCCAAACAAACATAAATAAATCAAGGCAATACAAAACAAAAACAGAGTAAAAACAAATAAAACATCACACACACACACACACACACACACACACACACACACACAAAAGCAGCAACAAGAAACAAACAAACAAAAAACCCTACTAGCTGCTAGTTTGTAAGTACAGAGCTGAGTTGGCCTCTGCAGCCCTTTTTGATCTGCGTGGATATTTTCAGCTTTTAAATGTCTGCTCACTCTATTAAATTTTCGAGTGTGTCTCTGGTATTCTTATTTGCTCTGTCAGTGCAGGCAGGGAGTTCTACTGATGCCTCTCCTGCTGCAAGCTTGTGTCCCTGAGCTCTCCACAGAGCCTGTCTGCATCTCTCTCTCTCTGCCTTTGCTTGTGGCTGGAGTGCAAGCTATATGTGGGGCATTTTTCAGTTTCCCTGGAAGTTCTCTATGCCCTGTGTTTACTGGATCCGTCCCACACTTTTGCTCTTATCCAATCACTTGAAGAGTGGGTGACTGAGTCTGTACCTTGTATAGGGGCCCCTGCATGAAAGCAGCTGAACAGAACCCCAGGGGTTCAATTTAACTTATAGATCTCTGCTGCTCTGGTTCCAGTGGGAGGGGTGATATGGGGTGTCCCAGCTGCAGGCTTAAGATAGTAGTCCCAGGTGTTCTTGATTGCTGTTGATCCTGCAAGGGTATACCACCTGATTAGGGTGTGGAATTGTGTAGTCGCTTACTCCACTTCTGGTCCTTGGGTGCACAGGAGGTCTTTGGAGGTCTTGGTGCTAATAGACACTGCTCTTGGTGGCTGGCAAAATGGTGGCTGGCAAGATGGTGGCTGCTAGTTGGTGGTGTGCACCACTGCTGTGAATGCCAACTCCTTTGTTCTCTTTGGGTTCTGTTCAGCAACTGCTTTTATTGCTTTATTCTTTTTTTTTTTCTTTTTTGCTGCTTTGCTTTTCTTTCCTTCTGTCAAGAAGCTGCTTTTGTGGCAATTTTGATTCAAGCTCTGCAGTGCAGTTTATCGCTGCTCTGGCTCTGGAGGGAGAGGTGAGCTGAGTTGGTTCTTCGGGGGCTGGCACTGGTCATACCACGCCTTCTGGTCACTGTGAAAGGTGGGGGGATACACCACCTTATTAGCATGTAGAGTTCTGGAGTCACTTACTCCATGTCTGGTCGCTGGGTATGCAGGAGGTCATTAGATATCTCGGTGTTAATAGACCCTGGGCGGAGTGGCTGGCTTAACATCCCCCGCCGCTCCATGGCATGGCGCCACTGCTGTGTAGAAGGGCTCCTTTCCTCTCCATGGTCAGCTTTCTGGGGTTTCTTTAGCTGGGGTCTCTTTAATTTTCATTGTTCTGTTTGCTTTTTTGTTGCTTTTTTTTCTCCTGTCAAGAAGCTGCTTTTATGGCAGATTTGATTTGAGCTCACAGCACCTGAGGAGAGGTATTTCACTCAGATGCCATCTTGGGCTCTCTCCTTTACTTTTTCTGTGTTATTCCTATTTTAAGAAAAGAAATTTGAATCTGTGAAAACTAATTAAATTGTTCAAATACACATAGCTAATATGTAACAGAACCAGGAATGAGTCCAAGAGACTTTAATTTTTAAGTCCTTATTTTTTACTCTATATCATGTTCCTTTCAAAATCCAAAATGAAATAATAAAGTATTTTAGTTACTTTACAAAACAATGAAGTAAATTTGAACAAAAAGGATCTTAATGTTAACTAGATTCTTCATGGTAAAAACTGCTCATAACAAAGATGTAATATGAATTTAAATTCAAACATAGGCAAAATTTTCTCCTTTAAATGATAGTAAAGTTATAATTAATTGATTTTAATGGAAATTGACCAGGAAGTATGGGGAAATTAATGGAATGATAGTAAAAAAAAATGATGATTTCTTTATAGGTATTGAATTGAGAAATTTATTTAGCAAGTAAAACAATAATTTTCCTGAAAACCTTCACTATTACATTTCACTTAAGCCAAATCATAAAACCAAAGAAGAATAGAAATACACAATCAGTGGTGTGCTCAAGGTGATTCATAACAGCTTGAGGGAGCCAATCACTACATTTTGAGAGTATACTATTAGAGACAGCTATTATTTTAAAATTAATTACATAGGGCTGGGATGTACCTAGTGAAAGAATACTTTCCTAGCATGTGTGAGGCCCTGGGTTCAATTCCCAGAACCACACACGATAATAATGATAACAATAATATGAACCTCTAAATTATTTAAAGTAAATGTATTAGTTATTAAGATTCATTTTGTAATTAATTTACTATCTGTGATTTTTTAGGTTATTTACATCTAATCAATGTTTGTGATGGAAATATTACAAAATGGTGTACTGCTGTGAATCTCTTCCCAACTAGTGATATCCTTTATGGACTTTGAAATCAGACTTAGTAAGAATATTTAACTATAGAATCAAAGAATGCTAAAAACTGGGGCTTTTCCTCTCTTAAAGCAATTTTTTAAATAATTAGAAAACACACCAAGTTAGGCATGGTGGTACCTGCTTGTAATCCCAGTACTTGGGAGGCTGAGGCAGGAGGATCACAGGTTCAAGGCCAGCCTCAGCTACTCAGTGAGGCCCTCTACAACTTAGTGAGACCCTGTTTCAAAACAAAGTATAAAATATAGGCCTGGGATTATAGCTCGGAGGTAAATTGCCCCTGGGTTTAATCCCCAGTACCACAAAAAAAAAAAAACCAAAGGACTCAGTCTTCACTAATAGCATAAGTATAGCATAAGTGCTTAAGTATATATAATTTTGCAATGTACAAATGTACATTTTTACTGAAAAAATACATCTTTTGCAATAAAAGATAACTATTAAAAGTCTCTAGTAATAGAAAACTGGCCAATGATTTCTGTGGTTTATTCTAGAAATTGTATTTGAAACTTTCTTTGTATTTGTCAAATATACACAACCAGGATCTTAAAAATAAAAAAGGAAGAAATCACAAAAGAGAGTAAAAGACACAATATTTCCTTCTTTATATAAGAATTGTAGATCTAGATTCATAATCTCTTTTTATTAAAGGAAGTTATATAGGTGGATTTTTTCCCTCTGTGTTACCCATGTTTTAGACTTACCACAAAAAAAAAAAAAAAGAAGAAGAAGAAGAAAATGGCTTTCTGCTTATCATAAAAGCAAACTTTTCTCCCTTATTTCCCGGAACAAATAATAGATAAAAATCTCCAAAGATTAAAATGGTGTGAAACCTAGGACACCATAATAATGGAAAGCCATCTAAACTGAATAACTAACTGATGAATGCATCCACAAAGGCTCTGCAATATGACGTGCTGTAATGCATGGTCATCATACTGCAAGCAAGGGGTACGGGCAAGGTCACTACTGGTCTGGGCAAAAGCTTTGGGATTATGCTAGTAGTCCCAGTACTTGGGAGACTGAGATAGTAGGATCATAGGTTCGCAGCCAGCCTCAGCTACTTAGTGAGGCCCTGTTTCAAAATAAAGAATTAAAACTAGGGCTGGGGGTTGTAGCTCAGAGGTAGAATGCCCCTGGGTTCCACACCCCGTACCACAAAAAAATTTATTTTTTTAATTGCAATGGGGTACTAGGGATTGAACCCAAGAGCATTCTTTCTCAGAGCTACACCCCCAGCCCATTTTCTTTGTTTTGTTTTGTTTTGAAACAGGGTCTCAGTAGGTTGCTGAGAGTCACATTATATTACTGAGGTTGGTCTTGAACCTGCAATCCTTAAGTCTCAGCAAGTATGGAGATTACAGGCATGCACCACCACACCTGGCTTAAAATATTACTTTTAAAGACAAAAAAAAAAAAAAAAAAGCCTAAAAAACTTTTTTGGAAAGTCAATGAGTGGTTAATTACATAAGGCAAATGATCTTATTGATAAATCTCAAGTTTCAACATTACTCTTAGAGAAAAAGCTGAGTTTGGTCAATGGAGAAAATTGTTTTCTATCTTATAAAATCAGCTTACATCAAGCCCCTGCCAATAACTTACTTGTTTTGAAGGAGAAATGTTACATATACATGTATTTTTTCATACTGTTCTGGCCTTTTACATACACAAAGGGAAGTTTCCAGTTAAGGAATCTGATTGCTCTACCAGGACTTGCATGCAGCGAGAGGCATAATTAGAGGAGACTAGATGAAGCTGACAGCATAGGAGGACAGCACCCCTGTCACACAGTCATGTTTCTAGGTGGTGTTATGCTGACCAGGGCTCACTGATGGCCTTATTAAACAGCATTCTTACTTCTTTATTTATAAAACAGCCCAAAAGGAGTGTAGCTGAAGCTTCTTAATGGTAGAAAGCACTTGTTCATGATTTCTGGACAAGGCAGATTAGGCACAATTAAATGTGTAAGACCCGTGCTAACCTTTAGGTAGCCTGGCCATGTTGGGAGCGGTGAAGCTGCTGCACCCTAAAGATGGTGACTGGAGGAAGTACCTCAGTGCAGTAAACAACTCCTAATAAGGCCTTGTGGTAAGACAGCAATGTCAGCTTATGTGCAGGCTAGCTTTCCTGACCAATTGGAGCTCAGATACGAGTCAGGTCCTGATTGGCCAGAAGCAGACATATAAGCCTCTGTTGTTCTGGGTTTGGGCGCCATTACCTGCATGAAGATCCTGTAATCTATACAGCATAAGCAATCCTGAGTAAAGCTTTTCACAGAAGGAACCTGTTGTCGTGTGTTATCTCCGCTGGACGGACGCAAGCGCGCGACAAGTGGTGGCCCGAACGGGAAACACTTTTTTCCTGTATGAGGTTCCAGAACTGCTTGAAGTCAGGGTGATCGATCGGAAAGGGCCAGTAAGTAGGGGCCCCGAGCTAAGGTTCCTGGAATAAGGACGATTTTAAGGTTCGCGGAAGGCGGCGATCATGGGTAATTCCCCTAGTTGCCCCTTACGGGATGCTCTTAAGGAGTCACTGAAAACAAGGGGCCGTAAGCTCATCAGTGGGGCTACGAGCTGAGTGCGTCATGTCACTCCACCCCCGTGTCCCTTGGGAAGGTCTGAGACTAGGGCCAGTAGCGGCCCTAACAGGGCTCTCCCTGAGCGCGGGGAGGTGAGTTCCCGGAGATTGGGCTCCAGGCGAGGGCAGACTGGGCAGGAGATGCCGCGCCCGCCCCTCCGAGGAGCGGCCTGGCGGATGTCTCCCTAGCCGGAGCTTGGAATAGACTCAAAGCCTGGCGCGGTGGCGCGCACCTGTAGTCCCAGCTACTCGGGAGGCTGAGGTGGGAGGATCGCTTGAGTCCAGGAGTTCTGGGCTGTAGTGCGCTATGCCGATCGGGTGTCCGCACTAAGTTCGGCATCAATATGGTGACCTCCCGGGAGCGGGGGACCACCAGGTTGCCTAAGGAGGGGCGAACCGGCCCAGGTCAGAAACGGAGCAGGTCAAAACTCCCGTGCTGATTAGTAGTGGGATCGCGCCTGTGAATAGCCACTGCACTCCAGCCTGGGCAACATAGTGAGACCCTGTCTCTTACCCTCCCCCTGGTTACAGTTTTCTGGGTCTCTGACCATACCATGTTGGGAAAAGGTCGGGAAAGATCTAGGTGCATTTTCTAAGGCAGGACAAATAAGACCCGGAACAAAGGGACTATGGAAGATCATTAAACATTGTTTAGAGGATAAGGATTGTCAATCTTCATTACAAGCTGCAAAAAAGATTTGTCATTTGTTTTTATTTTACATAGTCT